>JALPQI010002682.1:0-96353 GCA_025490895.1 Thaumatotibia leucotreta
GTAGTACGGGCCGCTGTATACCGAGCGCGTGGCGGTGTGACGGCGACACTGATTGCGGGAAGCATGACGCCTCCGACGAGGATCCCTTCGAATGTATGTATCTATCACGCTGTGATACTACTAGAGAGCGCCCCTGTATAGTGTGACGATGCAACAACACAGACGGTGAAAAGTCGAGTCCTTGTGACTTAGATACGCCGCCCTGCAGCCGCGGCCGTTCTGTTGCCGCTGTATACCGAGCGCGTGGCGGTGTGACGGCGACACCGACTGTGGGAAGCATGACGCCTCCGACGAGGATCCCTTCTAATGTATGTATCTATCACGCTGTGAGATAGCCACTACAGTAGAGGCATCGTAAGAAGTCGTTTTTGACGTTTGTTTGCACATGAAGTTCTGTAAAAATTTGACAGTTGGTATAATGGAGCAAATGTCAAACTTCATAGTTGCCTGAACGGAATAGTGATGTTACTGCTGTTGCTGCAATTTACCGATACGTCAATCGAAATAAATAAGTAAACCTTTTTTTATGGAGGTACGAATAATTGCTATAATAGTAGGTACGCACATATTTTGTAAAAGTTTGTCATGGTTTCGACAGGTCCTCGCGAGCCCGTGTGCCCGGTGGATACGCGGCTTTACAGACTGTGTGGAACTTGACAACCAGATAAATGTCATAATTGTTATTCAATTCAATGTATTTATTCACATAAGCTAGTATTAACACCAAATCACTTACTAGTTACATCATAAAAATAAATAAAAAATTAAAATTATGTTAAAATAATAGTAAGCACATAATAATTACAAATTCAATTATAAAATCACGTATAATTTTATTTTTCGTAGAATAATAATTTATATACCTCTACGTTATTTATCACCTAGATGTGCTCTGATTTTAATAAATGGTTTTAGTGAGTTTATATACTGTATTTACGGCATTTCTCTATTTGGCATATCTACATTGCACTCTGAGCTAGCAGCACGCAAGTTTGCCAACGTGGGTTGGGAGTGGTTTGCTATGAATTTTGCTTATAGAGGTCACGTCCTATCCGTCCTATAAAACATCTTACCTAAATGCGACTTTACGTCATTATGACGTCACCGGCTCCAAAGTTTCGCTGCCTGCTAATGATTCTAAGTAAGATTACCAAACACTTTTTTAATACGGATTACCTAACACTTTTTTAATTAAACTTTTTCAATGGCAAGTACCAGATCTAACGCCCTTTCGCACTTGACTGAAAATTTTACGACGGTAAAATCGAGCGTTTCACAACACTATTGTGAGCTGTCAAAAACGACTTCTTACGATGCCGCTACTATAGAGACCGCCCCTGTATAGTGTGACGATGCAACAACACAGACGGTGAAAAGTCGAGTCCTTGTGACTTAGATACGCCGCCCTGCAGCCGCGGCCGTTCTGTTGCCGCTGTATACCGAGCGCGTGGCGGTGTGACGGCGACACCGACTGCGGGAAGCATGACGCCTCCGACGAGGATCCCTTCGAATGTACATATGACGATGCAACAACACGGACGGTGAGAAGTCGATTCCTTGAGACTTAGATACGCCGCGCTGCAGCCGCGGCCGTTCTGTTGCCGCTGTATATCGAGCACGTGGCGGTGTGACGTCGACACTGACTGCGAGAAATATTTCGACGAGGATGCCGTGACCAACGACCTCTAGTCTGCTGTATACCGACTTGCCGACGCGATAAAGATTGCGGTTATCAGCCGGCATCAGGTCATTAATCTCTCTTAACCCTCTGCCACTGTCGGTCACGTGACATGTATCTTATTATCAACACCATAAAGTGAGCGTACGTTAAGGTAGCTCTAATCGTTTACGATCTTAATCCATTTTTGACCTCACATTAAAGCTTACATTTTAATCCTACACTTCTATAACCGCTCTCCCAGACGTCTTCTTTGTAATAATTGTTAATAGCTGTTGCACAAATAATAGATTAGCTTAATAAAAAAAATGAAAGGGGTTGACTTGAGGGGTCCATCATTTATTAAATCAGATTGCGTCTTCAGGAATCACTGGAACTTTGGCTTGTAACATTGATTTTAACCTAATTAATCATATATTTTACAGGTCAGAAGGAGTTCAAATGCCCCAACAACACGGCGCAGTGCGCGCTACCCCTAGGCGGTGTGTTTGAGTGCGCCCCTATCCGCTCGTTTTGCGATGGGAAGCGCAACTGTCGCGACGGTAGCGATGAGTGGGACATCTGTGACAACTGTGAGTAACACTAGCATATTCATCATCATCTCAGCCATAAGAAGTCCACTGCTGAACATAGGCCTCCCCTCTGGACCTCCACATGTACCGCAGGCGCGGATCCAGGGGGGGGGGGGGGGCAATGGGGGCACTATAATAAAATAATAGCATAAAATACTATCATATCATAGGGCAGTGCCCCCCCCTCAACGAAGTCCTGGATCCGCGCTTGATGTACCGGTTAGATGCGACCTGCATCTAGCATGTCCCGGCGACCTTCATAAGGTCTTATGTCCATCTTGTGGGTGGACGTCCTAGGCTGCGTTTGCCTAGCCGTGGTCTCCACTCGAGCAGTTTTCGACCCCATCGACCATCTGCTCTGCGTGCAATGTGGCATGCCCATTGCCACTTCAGCTTGCTAATCCAGAGTTTTACCAGTGATGATTTGCGGCGCCGAAACGTGGTTCTTCACCATCGGCCTCATCTCTAAACTCAGAGTCGCTCAACGAGCTATGGAGAGGGCTATGCTCGGAGTTTCTCTGCGTGATCGAATCAGAAATGACGAGATCCGTAGGCGAACTAAAGCCTCCGGATTAGCTAGGATATTCAGTGTGGAAAAATCGAATGCCACATGAATGGCACATTTTATGTAAGGGAGACTCGTTTATTTTTAAATACAATAAATTCTGATTTTACGAATTTACAGATTTAACTAGAATTGACTTTTTTGTTACAGTCACACTAAGCCAATGTGCTCAGCTAAACTGCGCTGAGAGCTGCAAACCCACGCACGAGGGCCTCGCCTGCTACTGCCAGGACGGCTACCAGCCTGTCAATGGAAAATGCGTCGGTACGTTGCTCTTTATTCTGGTACTAGAATATAGTACATTATGATACAAGTGCCAAAAAAAAATTAAGATCGAAACGATCGAATTAAAGCACGACCAAAGGGAGTGCTTTAAATCAACACGAGTTACTAATTTCCTTTTGGCACGTATATCGTACGACGTCTTTCAGTACATATGGCACTCCGAAGATTTGGACCTGAGATAAAATTAACCACTTCTTGCACTAGTGCGTAAAAAAAGCGGCATCTGTAGTGAAAAAAATATATTTTTAACATTGTCCACCATCTTACATATGCAAAAAAGATCAGCTCATTCAACTGAAGATACCTGCCTCAAAAGTGTTGAATTACATAACTGCAATGCAAGTTATGTAAAAGTTAATACGAACAAATAAAACAGAAGTTGCACGCCATACAAAATTGCCGTTCAAAAATGGTCCTAAAAAAATGTTGGCAAAGTGTTAACCGGGGGATTGATCCCCTACATAACATCATACGTATAAACTTAACGGCTATTTGAAAATAGTTGGTTGATGTGATTGTTGCGTCAAAGTTTAATAGGCTATCATCATAAATTTAAGAGTCAAACTCTTGTCGGCGTAACTGATGAACAAGAAGCGAAATTCTTCATAGCAAACACTAAACTATCAGAGGGATTGACCGAGGTGTTTTATCGACTATCGATATATAATTGACACTTGACAGTTCGTCGCTAACTTTTATTTATCGTAATCAGGCTTTTAGGCATACATATCATACCAGTGGTGGCAGATTATTATTATTTTAATAAGGGATTTTTGATCTCGCCTTGAGACGTTCACGTTTATGTTTATGTTGTTGTCAGAGTATTACCTTGTAAAAGTAATTCGGGTTGCCTACGTTTATATCAAAACCTATGTGAATATCTCCAAAACTAGTCTTAATGTCCGCAGATTTTGACGAGTGCTCGCTAGAGCAGGCGTGCCCGCAACTGTGCCGAAACACTATAGGATCTTACAAATGCCAGTGCGTCGCAGGCTACACGCAGCAGGCAAATGGCTCCTGCATCGGTGTCAACGGTAAGTTTATCGCAGCAAAGTCCGTTAAAGTCGAGTTTTCAACCGACTTCAAGAAAAGGAGGTTCTCAATTCGATTGTTTGTTTTTTTATGTTTCTTTGTCAGAACTTAAGTGAGGGAAAAGATTTTTAAGATTTTTTTTTATTTGAAAGCTGATGCTTACCGATTAGTTCCATTTTAATTTGGTCCAGGGGGCCAAGAGAAAGGGACAAGGCTATACGACTCGTATATCATTGTCCTTTTCCTCAGGGAAACCTAAACTGAAACGCATTAAACATTAAACGCAGCTCTGACCATAGCATCTACGAGAAAACCGAGAAATCCATGTCTTAAATTTGCATTAAGCATGTGCACGAGAAATGGACGAATAAGTCAATTTCAAGCCAACCGATTTCGATAATTCTTTTTTTAACCGACTTCGAAAAAACCCGAGATGTTCCCGTTGGGTCCAAGCCGGGGTCTGATGAAGGGAACTTGAAGAAAACGGTTGAAGTCGGTTTATTTAATATTTAATTTGGTGTTTATCTGGGTCAAAATTAAGTCTCTTATTCATAAAGACTTACGAGGCGTATGTAAATACACCGTATTTTTATTGATTTCCGTTAAATTAAAGGGAAGCTTATTTAGGTTAAAAATAATCAATTTGTCTAAGAAACTAGTATCTTAACCCTTACTGTTATTGAGTTATTAAACAAATAAGCTTAATGACTGAACAAGTGTATTGCACCTTTATTACATCCTAATGAAACTTATTTTGACATGTGCCGTCAGTCACCTGAGATCTTATTCTCAAGGTTCTCTCATACTTGACCTTACCGAGGAGCAACTGAGTAAACTTGAGCGTATTCAAAATCTCTGCATAAGGTTCATTTTTGGGTTACGCAAATATGACCACGTTTCCAATTTCCGTTCACAACTCAAGTGGCTCCCTATCCGCTTTCGTCGTAACTTCCACATTCTTTCCCTTCTCTATAATATTCTTTTTAACCCTGCAACCCCCCGATATCTTAAGGAGCGTTTTAGCTACCTCAGTTCTCTCCGATCCTCACAAAACTTGCTTCTGACTGTACCGCCATCCTCTTCCAAATTTTATAACTCATCGTTCACCTTTCGAGCTATTCGACTATGGAACTCACTCCCTATTGAATTAAGACGTGCCGAATCGATTGCATCCTTCAAATCATTACTTAAGAAACACTATCTGTCACTTCCCTAGTTTTGAATTCTTTATTTATTTTCTCCTTTCATTCCAATTGACTTAAACTAATTATTTCTCATAGTTTCACTATGTGATGTATCTGTATTTTTATAATATGTCTATGTATTTCTATGTGTATCTATTTATATATATATTTATATATGTATTTGCATTTTGTGTTTATTTTTACATTCCTTAGCCATCAGGGCTCATGCATAAATCATGTGATGTTTTTTTGGCTACTTTTTGACCCCCCCCTCCCCCATGGTGATGTTTGGTGAGTTTCTTGGCTAGCCCCCCCCCCCCCCTAGCAGTCTCACGTGTATTTTTTTCATTCAACTTTTCACGTTCGCTAGCCGAAATTGACAATATTTCTTAGTTTGTTCATCGTAAAAAAATACACGTGAGGTCTCCTTGTACCCCCCCTCCCCTACCGTGATCTTTCGTGATGTTTTCTTGGACCCCCTCCCCCCCTATAGGACCTCGCGTGATTTATGCACAAGCCCTCAGACTATTTTTCTCAGTTTTGCACCACCTACTATCAACTTTTACTTTCTTATCTCCTCTACCCAAAGGTTGTCTGGAAGAGATCGCTCTTTAGCGATAAGACCGCCTTTTGTTTACCTCTTTCAAACATGTACTTTTATTATTTGTTTTGTATTTTTCTTTGAGGTGCAATAAAGAGTTATTGTATTGTATTGTATTGTATACTTGCCATTTCAATTATTATGTATGAAAACGAAAATATTTTTTTTTACGAAATGAACAAAAGCCGATATACCAGACAACTTCTATTAATGTCCCAAGTAACCTCTTCAATTTAACGGAAATCAATAAAAACACGGTGTATAGTTCAACTGTAATAACTTCTATACATATTGTAACAACCGTTCTGTTTCAGATCCAATAGACGAGCCGATGTCCGTGCTAGTGATCACACAGAAGGGAATATCTCGGATTTGGCCAAACAACAACGCGCCACCCAAAATGAAAAACCTCACACTCTCCGCACTGCACGTGAAGGCTATGGACTTCGATTATTCCAATAGGTAAGTAATCTTCAACGTCAACTCCTACTCTATATCAGTCCACTGTGGGACAACGGCCTGGGCATTTCTCAGAGCGTAAACGGACATCTCATTCATCTGGTAATTTTTTTTTGGAATGATTTAAGGTTTTTTTTTATGTTGGCACAACAAAGTGGCTCCACTCCACCTGATCGTAAGTGAAAAGTAGAGCCCAAATCGCGGCGGCAACGAACAGGAGACAATCAGTAACCTGTTAGGGTCCCAACTTATAGGTATGCGGAAACACGGTTGGTTTAGGTTGTCTTATAGAGAAACGGGTGCTGTATCTGACAACCGAAAATGGTACCAAAAGATGCAGCAACGTGACCAGATGAATGAAATGTCCGTTTACGCTCTGAGAAATGCCCGCCTGTCCTTACCCTATGTGTATGGACGCATTAGCATTATGCAGGTTTCCTCACGATGTTTTCCTTTACGGTGAAGGAAAACATCGTGAGGAAATCTGCATACACCTGCGAACAAATTCAAGGGTATATAATGTGAGGTCCCTAACAAGTACTTACTTAGGGCGACAAAGACTGGTAGTTGCCATTCGTTTACGTTCGGCATGTGGGTAGCGTGTGTGCGTGCGTACGTGCGTGTACGTGTCTGTGTGTGTGTAGTAATTCCTCCGTGTCAGCCTTAAACCAAAGAAGACAAAGAAGAATAAAATTACCTTTTTTTATTCCAGATCATTCTGCTACGTACATCACAATCTCAGCCGCTCTAGCGTGGTGTGTGTATCCGTCGACGATTTCTCGAAGAAGTGGCGGCGTGACCCTCCGACTTTGTTCCCTTCTGTTGATAGTAAGTGTTATTTCGCTAGTTACCCGCTTATTCATAAACGCTTCCTAACTTAACAAGCTGCGAAGTATTGTTTGTCGCTTTCACTGTGGTGGACATATTGATACGACGAAGAGGGACGATGAGATACGTAGCGTCTTAGCAGACGTTTATGAATAAGGGGGTTAGTTAGTGTTTAGTTAGATACAGTAGTGGTATTCTGACCCAAAGAGATCGTCCCTAAAATGAGCTTGTTCGGAAAAGGCCCTAAAAAATTATGACATTAATGATGATGATGACTTTCATTAATGATGATGTGTTAATCAAGTTTTCTGAAAAGAAGGTTTGTCGGACATATATTTCTTATACAAAGGACTTTAATATACATAAAAAAAGAAATCTTTTTGAAACCAGCATATTTGCATTATTTTCTATGAAAAACTAGACTATTGATCCGAAAGTTTTATCGCATAGTACCTATGTGTATCGTGTTTTATCGCATAGTATACCTACACCATAAGTCTTCAGAGAGCATAGGTACTCGACAATTCATACCTAAATGAGCGTTTGAAAAAAAAACCGAAAACGTCACTTTTGCAGATATGGTCTTGCTTAGGCTCACTGAAATCAGAATTTCGGGCTAATTCGATTCTAATAAATCTAATAATAAAAAATAACTTTTGTTACGTGACGCTCGTCCTAAAGTTCATACAGAAAACGTGACGTAATGGAATTTTCTTTTTAGGGCATTCTTTTTTATTATCTAGAAATTCTAGATTGAATTAGTTCGGGATTCGAATGAACCGAATTAGGCCAAGACCTGGAATAATCACGTTTTCGGGTTTCTTTTAAAATGCTTAGATATCTATAAGATTGGCCAATGACATACGTCGGATTCGGCATATCGAGGTTTGCAAAACAATCAATTCACATCGAGTATTTGTGCTTAGCATTTGATACCGACTATTTCTAATGTGAAATCTAAATATCACAGGAGTCCGTCGTATGCCTATGACATTTATCCATTTTTAACGGACTTGAAAAAAAGGAGCAGGTTTTCAATTAGCCTGATTTTTTTTTGTTGTGTGTATGTTACCCGATATCTCCGAGAATTGTGAACCGATTTTTTTTTGTGATCGAACGTGTATTGTATAACCCCGAGATGGTCCCGTTGGCACCAAGTTGCGGTCTGATGATGGGATCTTGGAGAAATCGAGGGTTCTCTTTTAATGTTATAGGTACATGTATGGCGCTTTTGGTAATTTTCAGAAATTTACAAGAATATGTAGGATTTGATAATAGGAAACCAATGATGAAAACCACAGATGATAGGATCTTGAAGAAATCGGTTGAAGTTGGTGGTTTTAAAATTTTTAATTTGGGCTTGTCCATTAATCACGTCATACGATTTTGGCCTATTTTAGACCCCCCCATCCCCCATGGTGATACTTGGTGATATTTTCAGGACTACCCCAGAGCCAATATGAAGTGTAATTTTTTGCAACTTAAGTAGTCCTTTTGATAACACTTCAATTTACGTACTTTTTTTAGCACACGTGATGGGAAAAAACTTTTTTGCCAACTACGAGGTAAATATCCGCTTTGTTTTAAAACTCAGTTCAGGATTTGACATCTATTTATGTTTTAAAAAAGTATGCTGTTCAGCAGAGTGACAAAAAATTACACGTGATTTGTCCAATGACCCCCCCTCCCCTATGGTGATAATTAGTGATTTTTTTCTTGACCCCCCCCTATACAGTATGACGTGATTAATGGTCAAGCCCTTTGATGATTATATTTATTCCCAGCGATAAACTTCATGGCTCTCGACTGGGTGTCGGGCGCCTGGTACCTGGTGGACGGCGCTGCCGGAGCCATGTTCGTGTGCTCCCACGACATGGCGCACTGCCGCCTGCTGCAGGACTCCCTGGCCAAGCTGCGAGGCCTGGCCATCGACCCTACTCCGCCTGTCGACAACGACAACCAGCCGCACGGGTGAGCGAGTTACTCTGTCGACATACTTCATGGCCCTCGCCTGGGTGTCGGGCGCCTGGTACCTGGTGGACGGCGCCGCCGGAGCCATGTTCGTGTGCTCCCACGACATGGCGCACTGCCGCCTGCTGCAGGACTCCCTGGCCAAGCTGCGAGGCCTGGCCATCGACCCTACTCCGCCTGTCGACAACGACAACCAGCCGCACGGGTGAGCGAGTTACTCTGTCGACATACTTCATGGCCCTCGCCTGGGTGTCGGGCGCCTGGTACCTGGTGGACGGCGCCGCCGGAGCCATGTTCGTGTGCTCCCACGACATGGCGCACTGCCGCCTGCTGCAGGACTCCCTGGCCAAGCTGCGAGGCCTGGCCATCGACCCTACTCCGCCTGTCGACAACGACAACCAGCCGCACGGGTGAGCGAGTTACTCTGTCGACATACTTCATGGCCCTCGCCTGGGTGTCGGGCGCCTGGTACCTGGTGGACGGCGCCGCCGGAGCCATGTTCGTGTGCTCCCACGACATGGCGCACTGCCGCCTGCTGCAGGACTCCCTGGCCAAGCTGCGAGGCCTGGCCATCGACCCTACTCCGCCTGTCGACAACGACAACCAGCCGCACGGGTGAGCGAGTTACTCTGTCGACATGCTTCATAGCAGGATTCCCTGGCGAAGTTAAGGGAACTAGCCATTGACCCTACTCCGTCTCTTGGGAACGATAACCAGCCACACGGGTGAGCGAGTTACTCTGTCGACATACTTCATGGCAGGATTCTCTGGCGAAGTTAAGGGAACTAGCTATTGACTCTACTCCGCCTCTTGGCAGCGATAACCAGCCGCACGGGTGAGCGTTAAGTCGACGTTGATAAATGATTCCCGTGCGAAGTTAAGAGAGCTGCTCATAGACCTTACTCCGCCTATCGACAACGACAACCAGCCGCACGGGTGAGCGAGTTACTCTGTCGACATACTTCATAACAGGATTCCCTGGAGAAATTAAGGGAACTAGCTATTGACCCTACTCCGCCTGTCGACAACGATAACCAGCCGCACGGGTGAGCGAGTTACTCTGTCGACATACTTCATGGCCCTCGCCTGGGTGTCGGGCGCCTGGTACCTGGTGGACGGCGCCGCCGGAGCCATGTTCGTGTGCTCCCACGACATGGCGCACTGCCGCCTGCTGCAGGACTCCCTGGCCAAGCTGCGAGGCCTGGCCATCGACCCTACTCCGCCTGTCGACAACGACAACCAGCCGCACGGGTGAGCGAGTTACTCTGTCGACATACTTCATGGCCCTCGCCTGGGTGTCGGGCGCCTGGTACCTGGTGGACGGCGCCGCCGGAGCCATGTTCGTGTGCTCCCACGACATGGCGCACTGCCGCCTGCTGCAGGACTCCCTGGCCAAGCTGCGAGGCCTGGCCATCGACCCTACTCCGCCTGTCGACAACGACAACCAGCCGCACGGGTGAGCGAGTTACTCTGTCGACATACTTCATGGCCCTCGCCTGGGTGTCGGGCGCCTGGTACCTGGTGGACGGCGCCGCCGGAGCCATGTTCGTGTGCTCCCACGACATGGCGCACTGCCGCCTGCTGCAGGACTCCCTGGCCAAGCTGCGAGGCCTGGCCATCGACCCTACTCCGCCTGTCGACAACGACAACCAGCCGCACGGGTGAGCGAGTTACTCTGTCGACATACTTCATGGCCCTCGCCTGGGTGTCGGGCGCCTGGTACCTGGTGGACGGCGCCGCCGGAGCCATGTTCGTGTGCTCCCACGACATGGCGCACTGCCGCCTGCTGCAGGACTCCCTGGCCAAGCTGCGAGGCCTGGCCATCGACCCTACTCCGCCTGTCGACAACGACAACCAGCCGCACGGGTGAGCGAGTTACTCTGTCGACATACTTCATGGCCCTCGCCTGGGTGTCGGGCGCCTGGTACCTGGTGGACGGCGCCGCCGGAGCCATGTTCGTGTGCTCCCACGACATGGCGCACTGCCGCCTGCTGCAGGACTCCCTGGCCAAGCTGCGAGGCCTGGCCATCGACCCTACTCCGCCTGTCGACAACGACAACCAGCCGCACGGGTGAGCGAGTTACTCTGTCGACATACTTCATGGCCCTCGCCTGGGTGTCGGGCGCCTGGTACCTGGTGGACGGCGCCGCCGGAGCCATGTTCGTGTGCTCCCACGACATGGCGCACTGCCGCCTGCTGCAGGACTCCCTGGCCAAGCTGCGAGGCCTGGCCATCGACCCTACTCCGCCTGTCGACAACGACAACCAGCCGCACGGGTGAGCGAGTTACTCTGTCGACATACTTCATGGCCCTCGCCTGGGTGTCGGGCGCCTGGTACCTGGTGGACGGCGCCGCCGGAGCCATGTTCGTGTGCTCCCACGACATGGCGCACTGCCGCCTGCTGCAGGACTCCCTGGCCAAGCTGCGAGGCCTGGCCATCGACCCTACTCCGCCTGTCGACAACGACAACCAGCCGCACGGGTGAGCGAGTTACTAATCAATGTCACAAAAGATTACCGCAAACAGTTTAGATAAATTTACGTATAACTTGTTTTTTTTTTTGTTGTAGATTCGTTTCGTTCTTTGACTTATTTGTTTGTGAAATTGACATTCGATTTTTTATTTAATTTCAAGTTTGAGTAAAGCGCTATACTTGCTTCGCCTGCAAACCAAACTTAGCAGGCTTCGTATGTTTATTCGGCCTTGCTACGCTTGGACAAATATACACAGCTTGCTGGATTTGGATTGGTGTGTTAAAAATACGAGTTTTTTATGTCAGAACTTGATTGACACTCTTTGTTGACAGCTTCATATTCTGGTCCGTATGGGGCGGATCCCCGGCCCGCGTGGTCCGCTCGGAGCTGTGGGGCGGCGCCCCCGCGGAGCTGGCGACGTCGCGGCTCGTGTACCCCACCGCGCTCACGCTGGACCTCACCGCCAAGCTGCTCTACTGGGTCGACTCGTATCTGGACAGCGTCGAGAGGGTGGACTACTACGGCCGCAGCAGGGTGACAGTGTGCCGCGGGTTCGATGTCAGTATAGTTTATATTCGGGTCCGGATGGGGCGTGTCCGCTCGGAGCTGTGGGGCGGCGCCCCCGCGGAGCTGGCGACGTCGCGGCTCGTGTACCCCACCGCGCTCACGCTGGACCTCACCGCCAAGCTGCTCTACTGGGTCGACTCGTATCTGGACAGCGTCGAGAGGGTGGACTACTACGGCCGCAGCAGGGTGACCGTGTGCCGCGGGTTCGATGTCAGTATAGTTTATATTCTGGTCCGTATGGGGCGGGTCCGCTCGGAGCTGTGGGGCGGCGCCCCCGCGGAGCTGGCGACGTCGCGGCTCGTGTACCCCACCGCGCTCACGCTGGACCTCACCGCCAAGCTGCTCTACTGGGTCGACTCGTATCTGGACAGCGTCGAGAGGGTGGACTACTACGGCCGCAGCAGGGTGACCGTGTGCCGCGGGTTCGATGTCAGTATAGTTTATATTCTGGTCCGTATGGGGCGGGTCCGCTCGGAGCTGTGGGGCGGCGCCCCCGCGGAGCTGGCGACGTCGCGGCTCGTGTACCCCACCGCGCTCACGCTGGACCTCACCGCCAAGCTGCTCTACTGGGTCGACTCGTATCTGGACAGCGTCGAGAGGGTGGACTACTACGGCCGCAGCAGGGTGACCGTGTGCCGCGGGTTCGATGTCAGTATAGTTTATATTCTGGTCCGTATGGGGCGGGTCCGCTCGGAGCTGTGGGGCGGCGCCCCCGCGGAGCTGGCGACGTCGCGGCTCGTGTACCCCACCGCGCTCACGCTGGACCTCACCGCCAAGCTGCTCTACTGGGTCGACTCGTATCTGGACAGCGTCGAGAGGGTGGACTACTACGGCCGCAGCAGGGTGACCGTGTGCCGCGGGTTCGATGTCAGTATAGTTTATATTCTGGTCCGTATGGGGCGGGTCCGCTCGGAGCTGTGGGGCGGCGCCCCCGCGGAGCTGGCGACGTCGCGGCTCGTGTACCCCACCGCGCTCACGCTGGACCTCCCCGCCAAGCTGCTCTACTGGGTCGACTCGTATCTGGACAGCGTCGAGAGGGTGGACTACTACGGCCGCAGCAGGGTGACCGTGTGCCGCGGGTTCGATGTCAGTATAGTTTATATTCTGGTCCGTATGGGGCGGGTCCGCTCGGAGCTGTGGGGCGGCGCCCCCGCGGAGCCAAAGAGGTGGCCAAAGACTAAAGGCTTAATGAGGTGATAAAGAAGGGCGCACGAGCTCGTAACTTGAGCATGAGATAATGAACTGTTGAGGGATTGATTAGCGCTATTTGACGTTTATGAATCACGTTTTTTGACACCCGTCTCTGAAGGACCATTCAACAGTCCTCTATTTTTTTTATGAAAACGGCTGTAAGTGATTTCCTGTTCCTGTAAAGTTTTAGGACTGAGAATAACTATGGAAGTTTCAGATGTATTAATATTATGAAATCACCTAAAATAGTACTAAATAGGTGTAGGTTTTACTCCTATTGCTTACTACTACTTCTTCTGAAAATTTAACTAATTTCCAAAATCACCTTATAAAGTTATTTATGTATCTGTTTGGATCAATAAACTTTTTGTTGCCCTGTCACTGTAGCAAGGTCTCTCTTATAACCAAGGATCGAACTAACGCCCGTCATTTTGAAAACATAACTCTTTTCCGTATGGTAGAGACTTCCTTAGCTTATGATGTTAACATATTTTTCTTAATTTAAGATGTTTATTTATGATATTTTTTTGATAACACTAACACAAAGTATTTATTTAGGAGATCCCAACTCTTTCTTAGAAACTTGTACACGCCACGATTTACACTACGTACACTGAACGTCGTTACAGCCGTAACTAATATACGCAATATAATGCGTTTAAATAGTTTTATTTCATGAATAACTATCGCGGTAACCGAAGACGATGTTAAACACTCATTAGATCAAAATTCAATATCAAAAATTCTACATAGTTTATTTATCACTAATTCACAATCATGGTACGTACAAGTAAGAAGGAGTTGGGATCTCCTAAATAGATACTTTGTGATAGTGTTACTAAAACAAATCTTATGATAAAAAATATGTTAACATTATAAGATAAGGAAGTCTCTACTGTACGGAACAGGGTAATTTTTTCATAATGACGGGCGTTTGTCCGATCCTTGCTTATAACACTTTTCCTAAGAAACTTAGTAACCATTGTGTTGACGCTAACGGCTCAGTGACAGGAGAAAAGAAATTATTCACCCAAACACCCACTAATTAACAAATAATTAAGTTATAAACTTAAACTTACTCATCCTTTCTTGTTACAGTCCGAACGAGTATCCCTAATCTCAAACTTCGAGTCCTTCCTCTACCTCCCACAATGGAACAACCAGAGCGTGCTAATGGCGGCACGATACGCACGCTCGCACACCGGACGGACGGACCGGGAGGTGCAGTGGTCGATACCGGTGTCGGCTCGAGTGTCGAGCGCTTTGGTGTTCCATAGGCAGAGGCAGCCAGTCAGTGAGTCACTTTGTTAATTCCGAACGAATATCCCTAATATCAAACTTCGAATCGTCCAATGTCACCTCACTCACTTAAAAAAAATTGTCAACAATTTATAGGAAATAAAAATGAAAGAACCGTATTTTCTTGAACCTTAAGACGACGGCTATCAGGGAAAAGTATAATATTTATACCTTCGGAAAACATTACATAGCCAATTACCAAAACGACTGTCAATGCTATAAATTAACTGATTTCAATATTAATCTAAAAAGTAAAACAAGCTTTGCAAACTATTCAGACAATAAAAAATTGCAGTTAATAGTACATTACTACCGAGGCCGGGAAGTGACTGGTTGCCGGCCGAATATATGTAGACGGCCGAGCGAAGCGAGGCCGGATAGTATTCGGACGGCAACCCGTCACTTCATGGCCGAGGTATGTATAATGCTTTTCTCAAACATGCAATGAAATGAAACAAAAAAATGTATCTTCTTTCTAAGAAATTGTAATTCAACTACATAACTAAGTCTTTGAAACACAACAAAAGTCAAATACGACACCGACACCTCATTTTTTTTTTAAGATTGATCTGTTTGAAAGTTGGAAATTTTTAATTTAAAAAAGCGGTATTAGACGACGCGGTCGGTTGAGTCCAATTAATCGCATGCAGTGATCGGAGCCGACGGATCCCGCCGTATAATATTGCTTCTTAAATATTATTTTGAGTAGTTATTATACATTTATTTTAAATTATATAATTTAAATACCTAATTATAACTGCAAAAAATTGCCAATCATTTTTTTAATACTAATATTACTTACAGATAATTATTGGCTAAAAGCCAAGATGCCAGGTCACAATCCTATGTCAAATGAAAATTAAAAAAGAGGTACTTGCCGGCCTAGGCCGGCAACGAGCTACTTCCCGGCCACTTTTTTGGCACTTAACTACAACATTTCATTGCATGTTTGAGAAAAACTCTTAACTTTTGTTTTCGGCCTAGGTCTGTTTCACCATCCTGAATGAAATATATCTGCCAGATAAATGTTAGCTATCCTTTTTATTTATATGCTTGGGGAAATGATAATGATAGTTTAACTGACGGATATATTTATCCGGGAATTGTGAAACGGGCCGTTAATCTTTCATATTTTAGAAATGCAATTTAATTTATTACAACTTGTTTTATTATTTATTTAGATATATTTCTTAGTATCTAGGTTTTCAGACAGGTGTTTTATGACTTTATGAATTATGACAATGAAAATTGTTATTACTAGTAACTATAACTATTACATTATAATGTTACAATACAAATTCTTATTAAAAAGTTAATATAGTTTCTAATACACGCGTGTTAGTTCTTTTCCTAATAAAGTAAGACGTATGCTAACAATACACTCGAAATATGAATAAACGGATTGCTATTTTAATATATGTACTTGTACATGAAACCTACATCATGTTTCAAGTATTTAAATGAAAATGGACATATTTATATAAATTCGGTTTTTATGCCACAGATTAATGTGCCATTAAACTTGAATTTTACTGAATTGTAATTAAATGTATTTAAAACTACCATAAATTAATGTATTTAGACTCCGAAAAACTTATAATTTAACAAACCAACTTAACAGTAGAAAAAGACAGTTTTAAAAACGGTTCGAAAAATCAGTCTCTCATAGATAATGTTAAGGTAAAAACACCGCTTCATCACTAATACATAATTTATTCAATGGTTAACAAGGCAATCACACAGTAATTTTAAGATAGAGTAACCACGACGCGCCATATCCGTGTAACGTCCGTTGACAGCTCGCCCGACGCCGTAGTGAAGTGACATGCCGGTTCTACCGCTAGTGTTGTACCGGGCTAATTTCCTTACAGTTCGGCCATTCACTGACCAAACCTTCGGCCCGAAGGTCAATTCTTCAGGTCTTCACAGAAGCTCACCGTAGGCCGCTAACTTTCACAGCCCCAGCACCCAAATTGTGTGACTGAAGTCTCATAGGTTCAATACACTGCGAATTGAACAAATGCATTTTAAGCGTAACGCATACAAAGGTCTTGAATGCCATGAATCTATAACATGTGCGACGTTCCGTCGTCCACGAACCGATTCGTCGATTTCGTCAGTGTCAAGCGTAACATGGACAGACAGACAAGATATGTTCAAATGACGATGTACCTTTTATCAACTGGGCTTATTATAATTGTGCTAATGTGGAGTGGCAAGAACCAGGTCAACCCCTTTTTTTTTAAATCTTTAGTATAGTCAGTATACAAATTTTAATACTTTCATTGAGCGATTCCAAGATTAAAGTGATATCATTTACTTGCATGATGTGCAATTAATGAAAACTCTTTTTCTTTTTTTTGACATTGAACTTGTAAATATATCGCCATTATGTATGAAACTATTATGCAATTAGGACAGCGCCATCTAGTAGCATTTTTTTAAAGGATTAATGACATTAATAAATGTAACATCATGAAATCAGTCAAATGTTCGCTGGCTAATTGCGAATTTGTTTGATTATACACAGTACACACTTAGAGTAACATGACGATGATATCATTGATTTTTGTATAATCACACAATTACTGATGTACACGTTCCTCGAATGATGAATGTTATAACGCCAATAAAGTAATGGAACAAGCTCACAGTTTTATCCGGCGATGTAGAGCGCCTTGGGATGACTGCTTGTGACCGTACTAGTCACCGATGACTCGCGCAGAAGCGCGTACATAGCCGCTCCCGCGCCTGGGTTACGGCGAAGTCTGCCAGTGCGGTGAATTCGTCAACTGACGCGTTCCGGCAGCAATGCGTAAGACCCGCTGCGTGCACCTTACATATACTCAGCTAGACAAACAGACGCCCGTTTCCAGGCTTGCCCTGCTAAGGAATGAGGTTAAAACAACACGATATAAGGTCATAAAACATATGAATTAACTGCCAGATCGCAATGGAACCAGCATTTGATATAGACCGCCTCTCGGCGCCAGCCCAAATGTTTTATCCAGGACCGCCACTGAGGCGCCAGCCCACATGTATTATCCAGGACCGCCACTGGGGCGCCAGTCCACATGTATTATCCAGGACCGCCACTGGGGCGCCAGTCCACATGTATTATCCAGGACCGCCACTGGGGCGCCAGTCCACATGTATTTATCCAGGACCGCCACTGGGGCGCCAGTCCACATGTATTATCCAGGACCGCCACTGGGGCGCCAGTCCACATGTATTATCCAGGACCGCCACTGGGGCGCCAGTCCACATGTATTATCCAGGACCGCCACTGGGGCGCCAGTCCACATGTATTATCCAGGACCGCCACTGGGGCGCCAGTCCACATGTATTATCCAGGACCGCCACTGGGGCGCCAGTCCACATGTATTATCCAGGACCGCCACTGGGGCGCCAGTCCACATGTATTATCCAGGACCGCCACTGGGGCGCCAGTCCACATGTATTTATCCAGGACCGCCACTGGGGCGCCAGTCCACATGTATTATCCAGGACCGCCACTGGGGCGCCAGTCCACATGTATTATCCAGGACCGCCACTGGGGCGCCAGTCCACATGTATTATCCAGGACCGCCACTGGGGCGCCAGTCCACATGTATTATCCAGGACCGCCACTGGGGCGCCAGTCCACATGTATTATCCAGGACCGCCATGGAGGCGCCAGCCCAAATGTATTATCTAGGACCGCCATGGAGGCGCCAGCCCAGATGTTTTATATGACTAAAGAATCAGATCACAATTAATAGTTAAGTAACAATAGTTGGCAACAAAATACAAACGAGATCTCATACACCGTAACACCACCAAGTTCTTAATCGAGGAGTAACCTTACGGGCAATTACAATGTCATTTGATTTCACAGGCAGCCTAGGTCTCAACCAAGGAGCAAGTGAATAACTAGAATTGAGATCTTATTTGAATGATAGCAAGACTCTTTCGTAATAATATCAACGGATAACATAACTCCGAACTCATACACCACCTAGCACTTAAGTTAGGAGCAAATAATCAACTGCCATAACGACAATGTTAAAGTAACTCATAAGTTTGGATGTCTCCCTTCCGATTTATGGAGAAATAGCAGGTGTCAATAATGTAATAATGAGCCATTCAGAAAACGATAAAAGACACACTTTTAAATTTATAATAGTGGGCAACATCAGCACCAAACTATAAATTAGGATGGACGTGTTTCATTAACTCAGGTACCAATCTGAGTATTTGTGAACATATTCCTTTTATAGTGAACACTGTAATATGTCATATCATCAGCCTATCCCAGTCCACTATGATGACGCTGCTGCCCAGCATGAATCTACTATCATGAATGGTCATATAACGCTGTCTAACCAAAGCATTTTTCATTAGACAAAATTCATCAAACCTGCAAAAGATTGAGTCATTATCATTAAACCACAAGGCAAGAATCACCTCTTCCAATTAACTCAGTTCTTAATCTGAGAATTCTTGAACATCATCATTTCATAGTGAACATTGTACACTAAGAGCATTCATATAGGTACATGCTGGATTCAATAATTAAACCTGTGAAAAGAATTCTCTGCATGTCATCATATCATCGTAGTGTACTTTATAAGAAACAGGATTTGCTATGTAAACCACAACATTTCAGTAACTATATTCTGTAAGAGACACAAGTTCATAAAATGGTATATAACAATAACACCAGTCCATAAGTCCCATGATAATAATCATATGGAACTTGGCTGTTCACTTCCAAGCAGCTCCATAAAAGGTAAGCACATTGCAAAAATTCCTTAAATATGTTTTGTTGATTCAATAGATATAAATTTAAATAGTATTACCATTTATCAAGGTTTGCCACATTGAGGGTTCGTATTATTGAGGTTCCCATGTATTTAAAGAAACTATATGTACTGCACAAATGTATCATACCCAACACAGCATCTCTGTAACTGAACAAATTATAAAGCACTGAACACATTTATTGTGTGCAATTGTCATATACATAAATGTATTGTTCATGATGCGTCTTGCATAATTGTAATACATATCAGTTATACCTTGAGGGTGAAATGAATATTAAATTGTTAAATAATGAAGTGGCCTCAACTGAACTTCTCATGTAACTGGCAACTTTAATCATTATGATGATGATGAATAACAGTGAATAGGTTAGAATCATTAAACATTTTAAATAAGCAATTTACCTTGTAGGTTATGCATTCTTCCAACAGATCATTTTTCAACTTCCAATGTGAAACAAAAACCCCATAAGTCAATATGCCAACTGCACTTACCCAAATCTTAGATAAGTAAATATTATTGATATCATTTTATCCATTTCATTGTAAGTGATGTAGCAGTATAATACCTCAGACACTTCTGTGAAAGACTTGAAAGTTCAAGATAATCTAAGTTTATTTAAGTAGCTGTTCGAAAACATGCATCTGAAATATAAGGTTAAAACCAGATAGCGGATGACTTGATGAGCCAAGAAGGCATGTCACTGTTGTACCGTTGCATGACAATGTCTAACCAAAGTATTCATTGCATCAATCTCTGTATAACAAAGCTGATAATGGTGATGACTTTGTAGTAGGTATACTAAACATTTGCATTAGATGCCTGAATCAGGCATTCATATTTCACGCCTTACATTAAGTCCTACTTGTAATAGGTACTTGTATGTTTAAAATCCAAATAAGTATTTTCCCATACTAGAAACAACAATTAATAGGAATTCAATGTCTTATATGTGCACGAGTGTACTTATTGCAAAATGGTAGAATTTCATAATAAAAGAGTTATTACCATTTTGTTGACTTCAATGTTAATATTGCATGTAGGTGTAGTGGGAAGCTATACACCATATTGACAGATTAATGAGTTCTTAAGGTGAAGACCTATTTTTGTAGTAGACTGTACACAAATAGAATGCACAGTTCATAACCTGTACTGACTAATATATGGTCACATATTAAGAATAACAAGCATAGCATGTTTATGCTTATTTCATATCATTAGGTATGAAGTATTATGATAATTACTAAAAAGATGAGAGAGAGTATGATCATTTCATCAAATTCTTGTGAATGAACATGGCATAGGTTGTAACAAATTATGAATGTTGTTCACTTTATACATTCCACAAAGATGTAGAAGATGATACCTTGTTACTAAAATATCTTCTAAGTTATTTAAGTATCACAGACTATAGTTGGCCTGTTCCTAATTGAACGGCTTAGCTTTCATAGTATTCCACATTCATAGGTAACTAATAATTGAAATGTACCTAAGATAAAACTCACAAACCAAATCAATGCGATACACTTGTCCATACATACTGAACAGTAATTAGTATGAAACTGTCAAAATGGTTATTTATAGTTTCCACTCTTTCTCTTCATGTAAACAAGGAACTTATTCAAGAGAAATGGTGACCAATCTGTCAATATGATACTTGACATATATTAAGACAAGTTAAGACTCACCGTTAAATGTACACTTTTTTTTTTATTCGGCTCTTACCTTGGGACTTCAATTGATTAATCCAACTAAACAATGGGATTACTAAGTTCCAACATTTATGTATCATACATACATCAATCAACCTGTTAATTCCATGGTACATTGCTTTGATTGTGTTATGCAGCACTGTTGCAGCTATGGGTATACAAGTACCAGTAACTTGTAGATTGTTCTTGGTCCACATAAATGTAATATTTAGTGCTTACTATAATCTGAAATCATATCAAAACACACACCACACAACCGAGGCACCCTTTCAAGATTATCTTCAACCTGTGCATCGCGCACCGGTTTTTTTTTTTTTATATTTCTTATCTGCCTCTTTGTAACAAGCTTACCGTGCGTAATATTTAGGAACTCTGTTAAGAGATGAATTCGCATTAGCCACAGACCTACCACGATAAGTTACCATGACGATGAAGTTACCGGTTACCTTTACGCGAAGTACTTTGTATGACTGCGTCGTTTATTATTAATACTATAGCAATTATGCATTTAGTAGAATTGGTGCATTCACTCATTAGAATCAGGTGAATCCAAGTATTTCAATCACAACAATGGGACTCCGATACCAGCGGAATAGATTGTACCCATTTTGGTCAATTAAACTTTAGTAGGCGTATGATAATATCTCACTTCTGAAGCTGTTAAGGTAAAAACACCGCTTCATCACTAATACATAATTTATTCAATGGTTAACAAGGCAATCACACAGTAATTTTAAGATAGAGTAACCACGACGCGCCATATCCGTGTAACGTCCGTTGACAGCTCGCCCGACGCCGTAGTGAAGTGACATGCCGGTTCTACCGCTAGTGTTGTACCGGGCTAATTTCCTTACAATAATTTTGTGACAAACCGATTTATTAAAAGAAAAGCGACTACGAAAAATGAAGCAAGGCGAAAACAGTATCCGCAAAGAGTCAGTCGCCCATGGGAAATTCTAATTTCGCCTTGATTTTGACTGCCAACTTGGTTTAGAAGACTATATTATGTTGAGTTCATCTTGGTGCTATTGGACCCGGTCTCATAAGGTCTTGCTCTGACCTTACGACAGATTTTCACTGCCAACTTGGTGTGGCAGGCATTTTGTTGACAACTTACTACTGTTGAACTTCAACGAAGCCCTGGACGAAGTAAGCGTATGGCTCGGGGCGCAAGGAGAAGTGTTATTTTATTGACAAAGAAAAAATGGGTAAAAAATTGGCACGATAAGTCGGTCACTCGTACTAAATTAAAATTTCGCGGTTATTTTTCCTACCAACATAGTTTAGTAAACTACTTTGCGTTGACAATCTAGTACTATTAGACCCGGTCCCGTAACGTGAGAGTGAGCGGCAGGCCGTCAGCAAAGCCCTGCACGAAGTATGCGCGCGGGTCGGGCCGCGGGCGCCGCACCGTTGCGTCGCAGGGGGACACGCTAGCTATCTGCAGTAGGGCTGCTAGCCCGGCTAGGGACTGCATTTCGCCGAGGCGGGAACCTGAAACGGACATGCTGTTTAATATTGATTATTGCAGTGCCCAACAGGGTTCACAAAGATCTACCTTGTAAGTTTACCATCTTTATAACTTGTGAAATTGCAATAAAGTATTGAGTATTGATTCTTCATTCTTAGGGTTATGTGAAAAATAGTCTTTAAATCTATGATATCTTAAATTATGATTAGGTGTGGTGATCAAAAAATATTTAAACAAGAATGCCTATTTCTTGACAAGTTTCAGGTTATGCTATATTTGCGAATTATTTCTTTAAATTATAGCCTATTCGTTAACTTTGTAACTAAACAAAGAGTACAAAGACACATGTTAAACTAACAAAACAGAAATAAACAAAGCCACAAAAGTGTGATGCTGGCATAAGCCACGACGACGACTATCGTTTGACGAGGACTAAGTACCCGTCGTCTTAAGTAAATACATTAAATTTAAATATTGTGTTTTTTCTAATTTAGTAAAAGTAAAAATTTTGTATTTATAATACGGCCAGAACTTCGAATAAGTTAAAAATATCCTGTGCCTTGTTTAGTCGAACTTGGTAACCGTACGGAAATAAATCAAAAACAACGACTTATACAGAGACGTACTCTTCAGCCAGTAATAAATACTTACCTATACATCCTCTTTGCCCTTCCCCAAACGGCAGGTACACATATTTGCCCACTTTCGACTCGTTCTCAGGCGAGAACCGTTCAGGCTTGAACTCCTCAGGGTCCTCATGATACTGCTCATCCATTTGCAAAGCTTGAGCCGGGATAAATATCTCCACACCTGGATCTATCGTCACCCCGGTACCCGGTATTGTATAGCGTTTCGTACAGACCCGATACAGAACCCCTCCTGCTGGGAATTTCCTCATGGCCTCTTTAAATGCCCTAGCCAATTTTGGCATTCGGGACACTGAATCGTAACAAAGTTTACCGTCATACTTTGCTAAAACTTCGTCTATCTCCTCTTGAATTTCCGTTTGAAGATGCGGGTAAAATGCTAGCTCGTGGAGAGTATAACTCATTGCTGAAGAAGATGTTTCAAATCCAGCTCCGAAAAATAAGGCCACATTGGCCACGAAGAGCTTAAAATCCATCTCGATCTCGACTTCCATCGGTGTGTTATCAGGATTGACTTTCTCCAAAGATTCCCCACGTATTTTCCCATTTTTCTCCAACTCTAGCAGCAAATCTATATAGTCATTCCTTCCAGAAGGTTTGTGGTTCCTCTGCTCTAAAATCGCTGATACTAGTTTGTTCAAAGTACGAAGAATCTCTCTATCTGATACATA
The DNA here is from genome assembly GCA_025490895.1 of Thaumatotibia leucotreta. NCBI lineage: Eukaryota > Metazoa > Arthropoda > Insecta > Lepidoptera > Tortricidae > Thaumatotibia > Thaumatotibia leucotreta. The sequence continues at coordinate 24,011 of JALPQI010002682.1, forward strand.
TATGTATCTCCGTAGCTCTGGAAAGAGTTCATACATTGCCTGTTTCAGTCTTTCTGTTGCCGTTTTCGTGAATATCAGCTTTCCAAGCTTTTTGAAGATAGAGTTTTCCGTGTTCATAGACTTAACATCAACGCCGAAACCACATGCTCCTATGAAGTCTATAGTGAAGCGAGCCATAAGATCAACAGCGTCAAAGCTACCTTTTTTATCAGCTACAGTCCTCACTACCTTCTGTAGATCCTCAGCGCACTGAACTACCAAAGGAAACATTGCTTTCAGCTTAGCTAAAGTGTACGCCGACGAAGTATGCTGTCTTAGCAGTTTCCACGTATCACCGTCTCCATGGAACACGTTTAACATTAGCGATTCCTGCTCAGGATTCCTGCCCGCTCCTCGATTGTAGAAAGACCAGAAATCGACGCACATAATCCTCTTCACGATTTCTGGGTCTCTAATAATAAGAGCGGGTGTTCTGCCGCGGTAGTAGCCGATTATTTTCTCTTTTGAATATTTCTTGTAAAGCTCACAGGTGACTTCGGTGACGCTTTTCATTGTGAATACACAGCGTAAGTGGTTACCGAATATTGGTATGGGCGTGTCATGTTTCACCCCTCTTTTTGCCCAATAGTCGTGGTTTTTGCTAAAATACACATATAGCAGAATTAGAATCAGCGGCGCGATGAGTAGAAACATCTTGCTGCTGTGACCGTCGTAAAAATTATGGATACTTTTGTGAATGGTGTTGTAGTCTGCTTTATCTTATCACGATAATTTTAGTGGGAATCCGTGACTTGAAAGTAGTAAACGAAACGCTTTATATTATAGATACGTCTATCTGCACTGCTCCTTTTTGTCTTTAGATTTTTGAATAATTTTAAATTTTGCCATTTGGCTTTTTAATAGATATTTAACATACTCAAATATGCCAGATAATTATGGACACCGTTGTCTATGTTCCTGCGACTACTCATAAACTCTTACAGTCAAGGGAAAACATGTAGATTCAGACAGAAGAGACTTTGAATTATTTATATTGCTAATTGCACACTTTGAGTTAAGCATGTTAGAACAAAACAATAAACTCATAACTCATAACCCACAAAAAATATAAATATAATTTTGTTATTGCTTCATTTACAGCTATTATACGAGAAAACCAGTCACGATATCATTTTATGTGGTTATTTAATGTGGTGTCGTGAATTTAGAGGTATACACAAGAAAACGACTGCTTCCTTCTAGAAGTTCTATTTCATAAATGACACGTATTATACATTAAATCCTAGCTATTTTTATGTAATCTGGCGAAAAATATCCATGAATGTTTGTAACATCATTGCATTTACCTATGTTTACAAATTGTTGACAACCAAAACCCACTAAGTAACAAATACCCATTCGAAATAAAGCTCGTAGGTATCAAAGGTCTGATTCAAAACTGTCATACGACGTTGCTAAGAGTTGTATCCGTTTTTGTAGTGAAATTGGTTGTCAGCCGATGAAATGGACGTAGTTAAACGGAAAGGAACCAACATCTGTTCGAAATTGATATAAAATAAAATAAATAAAAATATATTTATTCACTTACACAAACATAGGCAAACATAGGTAATAAGTAATAACAAAAAACATGTTTGTGCATCAAAATAGATTAAGACTCAGCGAGGCCGCTGATTTTCGTAAGACTTAACTAAGGACTAAAATTAGTGATTTTTCCTTTTGATTGGCAGATCATTATGGATCAGACCCCTTAACCTACATCCAAATGACCATATGACTTGTTCCACAGTCCTCCACCCCTGCAAGGTGCACAACGGCGGCTGCACGCACATATGCGTGACGGCGTGGCACGGCAAGACGCCGCGCGCGCACTGCCTGTGTCGCCACGGGTACAAGGCCGTCCACCAGCATCCGCACCAACAGCCCATCTGTCATAGTAAGTGTTACTGACACACACCATCGGCAATCAGAAGAGGCTATCTGACGCACATGTGCGTGACGGCGTGGCACGGCAAGACGCCGCGCGCGCACTGCCTGTGTCGCCACGGGTACAAGGCCGTCCACCAGCATCCGCACCAACAGCCCATCTGTCATAGTAAGTGTTACTGACACACACCATCGGCAATCAGAAGAGGCTATCTGACGCACATGTGCGTGACGGCGTGGCACGGCAAGACGCCGCGCGCACTGCCTGTGTCGCCACGGGTACAAGGCCGTCCACCAGCATCCGCACCAACAGCCCATCTGTCATAGTAAGTGTTGCTGACACATATATACCATCGCCAATCAGAAGAGGCTATCTGCACGCACATATGCGTGACGGCGTGGCACGGCAAGACGCTCGAGTGGGGCGTGCAGTGTGGCGTCCAGGTTAAAGAAATACAGGTGTACGAGGGCTGGTTGAAATAAAATCTACTTGGTTAAAAAAAAATACGAAAATGTTACTGGCTGAAATGCATTCGTGTTCATTGGTTATTCCTTTTTCAAATTTTGTGACATTCTTTTGTTTCGGGTGTCTCATTTGTGAACGATTTTCGAATTATTACAATATGTCGCGTGAAAAAACTAAAATTAATAAAATTGAGCAGCGCGCAGTGATCAAATTCCTAACAAAAGAAGGAAATACGCCCTCACAGATTCGAGAGCGTATGTTACGTGTGTTTGGTGATTCGTGCCCTTCCGAATTCACCGTAAAATTCTGGTCTAAGCAATTTAAATTTGGCCGTGAAAGCCTGGAAGATGACCCTCGTAGCGGTAGGCCAGTTTCGGCTATTACGGAGAAAAATGCTGCCAAAGTAAAGGAAATAATTTTAGAAGACCGACGAGTGAAACAGTGGGAGATAGCTAGAGATGTGGGCATCAGTAAAGAAAGAGTTAACGAAATAATTCATGAGCATTTGAACATGTCAAAGGTGAGTGCACGTTGGGTCCCCAGAATGTTAACGGCTTTTGACAAGGTCAGACGGGTCAAATGTTGTGAGGAGTTTTTGGAAATGAGCCGTGGGATAGAGGAAGAAATTATGTCTAGGGTGGTAACGTGTGATGAAACCTGGATTAGACAGTGGGACCCAGAAAGTAAACAAGAGTCTTTACAATGGAAGTTTAAGGATGAAAAGCCTCCTAGGAAATTTAAAGTCCGTCCGTCAGCGAGCAAACTTATGGCTACAGTATTTTGGGACACGGAAGGTATATTAATGATAGACTATTTACCTAAAAAAATGACAATGAATGCTGAATATTATGCTAACCTACTACACCAGTTAAGAGATACAATAAAAGAAAAAAGAAGAGGGAAATTAAGCAAAGGAATTTTGTTGTTACACGATAACGCACCTATCCATACTGCTCGGACAACAAAGCTTGCCATGAAAGAAATAGGCTTCGATAACATTGACCACCCACCGTATAGTCCAGACCTAGCCCCCTGCGACTATTTTCTCTTCAGACATCTCAAAAAAGACCTCCGAGGAAGAAGATTTTCAACTGACGACGAAATGAAGGCTGCAGTAACTGACTTTTTTGACGACAAACCAAAAGAATTTTTTTTTCATGGGTTAATGTCATTATTTGACAAATGTAATAAGTGCATCACACTAGAAGGGGACTACATAGAAAAATAAAAAAAAACTGTATACTACAGTCTTTTATTTTATAGTGAGGTAGATTATTATTCAGCCGCCCCTCGTATGTGCGTAGTACGCAATGCTTTCTTTAACATAGGTCACAAGGGGCGACATGCCCAGGGCCCCCATCTTCAGGGGGGCCCCCGAAAGATCGACAACTTTCCTCACATTTATTTTCACGTTTACTTTCCTTTCGAAAGGGGCCCCAAAACCCTTGGGTGCCCAGGGGCCTCCCCATAGTTAAAGACTGCCTTTGGTAGTACGCTCCAAACCCCTTGGGAGCTCGACATACTGTCGCATATCCACCGTTCGCTTGGCATTCAGGCCTTACATTTAGTATTGTTGATGTGTATATGCGTCAAAATAAGCGCTTTGTCAAGGCCGAGGCTGTTCGTGACCCTTTTAAATACTTCTTGGAAAGTCGTGTAAAAAGGGGCTTATCTTATTGGCGGGGCCCTTGTGGATATATTTTGACTTAGTAGGATGTTTTATGTAATTGCCCGATTTGCCCTCTATTGTGCCTACCCGAGGGATTGCTCTATCAACTCACTAGATTTCAATTTATTTATTTGCACAGCATTGGATGCCATATAAATATAATTGTAGTCAATCCGTAGGAAACCATATTGTGCTCGTCAATATTTGTATTGATTACAATGATTACATAAAATGTCAAAATGCCCTATGTTTGACGATGGATCCTAGTAGCGGCAGCGTTTTAAACTCCTTCGGTTCCATGTAGCGGGCACTAAAGTCTTTCATCGTTTGTCTGGCGAGGGCATGATATGCGCACATCAAATGTTTCATTGTCTTCTCTTAGGGGCTAAGGCCGCGTCGTAAAAGTCTTCTCTTTTTCCCACAATGTCGTAACAGATGTGCTTACCATAGAAAAAATCAACTGCGAAAGACTCTGGTTGTCACGGGATTCGAACCCACTTCCTCTCGATTGCACGTCCAACGTGCTTCCAATTACACCATACGACCTTCCGTCGATCACAGCGAATTTAGTCAATGGTATTGTGAAGCGAATCACTAGCGACATCTGTACTTAATATTTCGAAAGTTGATCCGTATCAAATAAGGTTGATTGTACTTGATATTTCTCTTTTTCTATAATTTAATTAAGATTGAATTATTTCCAGGGGTGGAAGAAGACGAATACCTCCTAGTGGCCCGCGGGTCACCACCCGTAGTGCAAGCGTTGTCCATCGAGCACCCGCAGTGGGAGGCCGCAGCCCCCGCCGCCGCAGCGCGCCCCACCACCGCCGACGTCGACACCGCGGGGGGGCACATATACTTCTCCGATGTCCACAGGTGGGTGGTACCAGCAGTGTTATTCACTAAGGAAACCGCCTTGCTGTCAGCGCTGTGCCAGTGCTGCGGCAGCGTCGAGCCTAAAAATGATATTCACTAATGTACTTTAAACGACACTAGTGTTCGGCGACGAATGCGGCGTGAGCTGGAACTACATTGCGTCGAAAGTTTGACGTTTAATGTATGAACTTCGTATTCTCTAACGAAAAACAGCGACGAACTCGCCCATGACCTCGCTCACAGCCTCGATTCCTAATGTCAAATCAAACAGCTAGGATTTTAGACAAGGCTGTCTCGACATCGAGCTCGTTGACGAACGCAGCGTCGAATGTGTCAATAAGAGAATAGCATAGCAGGGGTGGAAGACTGATACCTCCTAGTGACCTCACCACCCATAGTGCAGGCTGTCCATCGAGCACCCGCATTAAGGGGACGTCGACACCGCGGGGGGACACATATACTTCTCCGATGTCCACAGGTGGGTACCAGGGGTGGAAGATACCTCCTAGTGATCTCACCACCCATAGTGCAGGCTGTCCATCGAGCACCCGCATTAAGAGGACGTCGACACCGCGGGGGGGCACATATACTACTCCGATGTGCACAGGTGGGTACCAGGGGTGGAAGATACCTCCTAGTGACCTCACCACCCATAGTGCAGGCTGTCCATCGAGCACCCGCATTAAGAGGACGTCGACACCGCGGGGGGGCACATATACTTCTCCGATGTGCACAGGTGGGTGGTACCAGGGGTGGAAGACTGACCTCCTAGTGAACTCACCACCGGTGACCGAAGCGCTGGAAGCTTCCTCGCGCAAAGAATTAATATTGCAATACAGCGGGGAAATGCTGCCAGCATTCTCGGCACTATGCCAAACGGGCCCAATTTTATAGATGTATTTTAGGCTAATTTAGTTTTAATTTAGTGTTATTTATAGGGTTTTTTTATGAAATTATTGTAAAGTAAAGAATAAAGTAACACCCATTTATTTTTATTTTATTTTATTTGGAGATCCAACAGCTGTTACATAGACATTAGACTTAAAGTAAAAACAAGGAGCCAATTATAGGAACTCACAGATAAAATTTTCATTCATTTGACATAGGGTTGTGACCTGGCATCTTGGCTTTTAGCCAATCATTATCTGTAAGTTATATTAGTGTTAATTAAAATGATTTTCTAATATTTTGCAGTTATAATTAGGTATTTAAATTAATTATTTAAAATATGTACAATAACTACTCAAAATAATTTATTTATTTATTTATTTATTTATTTAAACTTTATATGTATTTGACTTTATGTATTTGACTTTTGTTGTGTTTCAAAGACTTGGTTATATAGTTGACTTATAATTTCTTAGAAAGAAGATAATTTTTTTTATTTCATTTCATTGCATGTTTGAGAAAAGCATTATACATACCTCGGCCATGAAGTGACGGGTTGCCGTCCGAATAATATCCGGCCTCGCTTCGCTCGTCCGTCTACATATATTCGGCCGGCAACCAGTCACTTCCCGGCCTCGGTAGTAATGTACTATTATGCCAATTAAGATAAAATGTTTAGCAAAAATTAACTAAACTGATTATCGAAATATATTGAAAAGAACGAAACGGGTTAACAATATTTATTGTCTTTCTAAGTTAATAGACGTTTATGAATAATGGGGTAAATGTTTAAATATTCTTCTGTTACAGATACGAGATAGTTCGGCAGAAGTTGGATGGGACCGGTCGGGAGATCTTCATAGAAGAAGACGTAGATAATTGCGAGGGGCTTGCCATCGATTGGATGGGTAACGTCTATACTTTCTCTCATATTTAAGAGCTTTTGTCGGTGTAGCTCAAAGCACGCTCGCCACTTTCCTCGATCCCAGACCATCTCTTTCATCTCTAAAAAAAAAGATTTTGGCTAAATTATCAAAGCTAATCTCTGCTGTACTCGTACTACACTTTCTTATCAAATTATAACTTAAATGTGATATATTCAGGTAACAATCTATATTGGACGGACGACGCGCTAGGCCAGATATCGGTAGTGCGACTTTCGGCGCCGGACCAACGGAAAGTGCTGATACGGGAACCGAATTACCATCCGAGGAGCATTGCCTTAGACCCACGAAGAGGGTAAGTGAAGAGTGAAGAGTGCACGGAGTGAATAGTCTTGTCATCTTAGCAACATTTTGAGTGACCGCGATTTAAAAGTTGATAAATATGCCGTTAATAGTTATTTATGTGGCTGGCGCATAATAAGAGGCATTAAACATGAGTGTGGTTTTATGAAACGAGCCGTATGCGAGTTTCATAATAGGATCACACGAGTGTTCAATGCCTAATTATGTACAGTCACATTAGGGGTCCCCTATTTTACGAGTTTTAGAAATGAATAAAATAACGCATACCCCCTAAATCGGTTTCTTTTATCTCAAAACACACTGAAAAAAAAATCAGTTCATTTCTGTAACTGCAACCCGTGCCGACTTTCATGCCATTTTCCTATAATGTATGAAAATGACCAAAATATTTTTTTCGTTTTTTTTATTTTTTTTTTCTATGGCATTAAAATATACTACTGTCTTATAAACATTTTATCATAAAATTAACTTGATGAGAACAGAAAAACAATACATTATTTTCAACTTACTGTCTGACTATTTTTTTTCATAGTAATTTGTATGGGAATTTCAGATGAAAGTAGGCACGGGTTCCTGTTACAGGAATGAGATGATTTTTTTTTCTGAGTGTTTTGGGGTTAAACTTCGTAATGTTAACATTAATGTATTAACACCGACACTAACATTGAAGTGTTAACATTATGATGCACTGTACTTTAATGTTAATAATATGATACAGCCGCAGACACCGGTTTCTTAATATAGGTCATTACATTACGGCTTTTGAATATATAATAGGGAAATTATAAAATGAATGTAGAAAATAGTACATTGTGCATCAAGGGAGGTAAGTACGGAATTACTATCGAGAGAGTTAAAAGCCCGACTGTTAGGCGGAGGGCTTTTATGACTCGAGTTAGTATTCCGCTTACCGACCATAATGCATACAATGTTTTTCATCACACTTGCCAACAAAAAAAATAAGTTTTAAGACATAATGTTATTAAATGACCTACTAACATTTCTATTACTCCCTAGGGAATTTAACTTTTCTATTACGCTATGAAGTCAAACCGAACAGCTGTCAGTTCAATACATTCTCTGTCAACAATGTCACTTTTTGCCACAGTTTATTGAAATGACAGCTGTCAGTTTTGAGTTCATAGCGGCCGAGCACTAGTATTTTTAATAAGGTATGAGGTTGAGACAGAGTTGAGGAAATTTGAGATTAAAATCTCAATTTCCGTGTTGTAGCTTTTTCATTATCTTTTGCGGTGAATGACTGTCGACCAAATTTGAAAATTATAGTCAACTTTATTGTGCCCGCAAATTGTTTGCCGAAATTACGAAACCTCTGGTTGATATAACTCATTAATTCATTCAATACAATTTTTCAATTAATAGTGAGACTAAGAAAATTCTATAGGTATGACTGCATTAATTATACAAGTCCATCTTGTTTTATATACAAGGTGAAATTGTAATGGTTGTAGTCAGTTTAAGGGCATGTTCACTATCGTGCTCCGGTTGGGAAAACAGCGGAAGATTTTTTTTTCTCACAAGAAATATAGGTACTGATTTTCTATGGAGCGTCGGCTAATATATGGGTCAAAATTATTTTCGTTGTCTTGTTTCATACCACTCTGTCACACTTTTAGTTGCTGTTTCGACTCAGTATATTAAAAAAAAAAATCGGTACACTTTTATTTCTTTTTCACGCTAGTTTTTAATCCATACATCAAAAATTAAAAACAAAACATCATCTCATACAAAAATCACAAATCACAACTGTGTCACGATTTAGGGACACAAAATAAGACTACGAAAATTTTGACCTCATGAAAGACCTGCCCCATTGAAAAATAAAAGATTTTTTTCATGCGAAACGAAAATTAGCCCTTAAACGGAGAATAACCATTGGTTTAGAAGTGCGGACCTGTGAGTTCGTGAGTATTACCTCTGTTTTTTTTGTTATCGTGGAACTATCTGTGAGTCCCTATAATTGGCTTCCTGTTTCCAGTTTAAATTTTATTATTGTTTTTTTAGCCGTTGGTTATCCAAATATGTAAAAATAAATAAAATAAAATTTCACCTGATATATATGAGTAAAAACTTTTTTGCGACGAGTGGTTGGATCTATAGTAAACTGCCTATACATTCCGTAACTTTTTTTCAACAGTGTAATGTTCTGGTCCGTATGGGCGGGATCCACGTCTCCCAAGGGCGTTATAGAGACGGCATCCATGGACGGATCCGCGCGGCGCGTACTAGTCTCTGACGACCTGCACTGGCCTAACGGTTTAGTTGTACAGACGGACGAGTTGATGCTTTATTGGTAAGTACAGCTAGTCACTGATGGCATTGCTACATCTCTTTTTAACCGACTTCAAAAAAGGAGGTTCTCATTTCGACTCAGAACCTGAGAAATCGGAAGTTCCGACTGGGTGGAACCGATTTTGATGATTCTTTTTTTTTAAAAAGCTGATGCTCACCATTTTAATTTGGTCCAGTATGCTTAGCAATGATTGGCGCGACATTATCTCACCGCGAGATAGTCTATCCGTCCCTCTTTTGTTAATATAGCTAGTAAAGGACGGGAGATCTATCTCGCGGCGACATACTGTCGCACCAATCATGTGCTGCTTGCTGTTCTGACAATGGCATCTATGTGAAAACTATAATAATTATGTAATTCTGTGAAATTTGTATCCTAAAGTAAATAAGCATTAAGCGATTTTATAATCAACCGGACATGTTATATTGCGCCATGTTTTTGATATTCTTGTTCCGCAGAGCTATCTCTACCTATTTAAAGAGGTCGATTAATAAAATAATGTCCTATATATGAACAACAATGAAGTTAATCTTTGTATGCCTCGTAGGTGCGATACGTTCCTGAACAAGATAGAAAGCCTAAGTTTGTCGAGCTTACAGCGAACCACGATATTGGCGGACCCAACTGTTAACATCATGAAACCGTATGGACTAGCTTTGGTTGAAGGTAATTTTTTTATTAAGCTTTATTGCATACATAAGTTAGTAATAGCTAATTTACAGGCTATTTTCATTCTCTAGCAATCAAATATACTTCTAAAAGAAATGCATAAAATACTAAATGTAATAAGTGATTCCTGTAATTGGCTCCTTGTTTTTTCTTTGTGTCTAATGTCTATGTAACAGCTGTTGGATCTCTAAATAAAATAAATAATATAGTACATTACATCAGAGGCCGGGAAAACGAAGATTTAAAAAACTAATGGAACTTTAAATTGTGATCGAATCAATTGAGACCTGGGTGAATCAACTTTTTTCTTTTTGTTATTGCCATGGTTACGGTCGCCTGAGTTATGCTGGTTTTATGCAAAATTATGCTACTACCTTACCTTATGACATTGTTGTTGTTGTAATTCCTAGGGCACCCCGGAGGTGCATAGGGCCTCCACAAGATCCTTCCACGCTTTTCTGTCTTGAGCAACCTTCTTGGCTGCGCTCCAGGTCAGACCTACTCGCAATTCGCTCTCCACGCTTCTTTTCCATGTGTGTACAGGGCGACCACGAGCTCGTTTTCCTTGAGGCCTCCGCTCAAAGGCGATACTAGCGAGGTTCGTTGCTCCTCTTCGAAGAGTATGCCCGATCCATCTCCACTTCCGCTGCGCTACTTCTTGGGCGATTGTAATCTGACGGCACAAGTTCCACAAATCCCTCCTTATAAATCCTACCTTATGATATAGCTTACTTTATTTACAGGGGACATCATATGGAGCGAGCATGGGACCGGCAAGATTCGCCGCGTGGGCGCGGACGGGCGCTTGAACCCTGTCCTTAATGGCACAATTCTCCGTCTGCCCGGCCCGCTCTACGATCTGCGTCGCATCGCTGCTGCTGAACGATTAGGTTGGTTATTCTCTGTTTATTATATACATAAAAGTATAATAAATAAATAAATATCTTAGGACATCTTACACAAATCAACCTAGTCTCACGGTAAGCTCAATTAAGGCTTGTGATTTGGGTACCGGGCGACGATATATATAATAGATAGATACTTATAGATACTTAAATACATACACATCCATGACCAAGGAACAAATATTTATGATGAATAAATACACAAATAATGACCTCGCCGGGATTCGAACCCGGAACCTCCAGCTTTGTAAGCAGGGTCACTGCCAACTAGGCTACGGAGGTTGATAAAAAAAGTATGTTCACCTCTCTGTGTATTAACGCATTTGACACCGCGTACCCGATACTTGGCACTCGTAAACTTTACTCAGATGTCGGCATACCTGGTAGTAAACCTACACGCGACGCCAAAGTGCCCGACAGTCGGGCAAGCATTGCTTCAGGGCTGCGACTAACAGAAAAGTTAGTAAGTCATTACAATAATAACTTTATTTTAGCACCATCATGCACGTGGACTCGTTCAAAAATTGTTTAGTACGTTTTGCTTTTGTGTGTCTTTCGCACTCATAAAATATTCATATAAAATATGCTTTTCTGTTGCACACTTCGTTAGGCACTGGTCTCACCGCGAGCTACTAAGCTATGAACTATCGTCTATAAACACGAACAAAAGATACGCACTCCCGTGTAAATAAAAGAGACACGGCGATACGCGCCCGGCGATGATAGCTGGGCGAGTCTCGCCGTGTCTCTTTTATTTAGACGGGAGTGCGTATCTTTTGTTCGTGTTTATAGCCGATAGTTCATAGCTTAGTAGCTCGCGGTGAGACCAGTGCTCTATTTTAGCAAAGCGACTCGTAGCTCTATTAAATATACGAAAGTTATTTGGCAAAACTCCGAGCGTCAGCCGCGTTGAATTTCACGCCCTTGCCCACTTAGCGGGTTCTGTCAGTTTCTGGGTTATTGTTCGAAATTTTGCTTGGTTGCAAATTAAACACTATATCACATTGAGAATTGCTCATGAACCTAAACCGTATCCCACAGGCCACAACGCGTGTTCCCACAAAAACGGCGGCTGCTCCGAGCTGTGTCTAGCCACGCCAGGCTCACGCACATGCGCGTGCGGCGCCGGTCGCGCGCCCCTCCCCACCCGCCCGCACTCGTGCGCGCCCGCACACTCCCCCCCCGCCTGTGTCGGGGGCAGGTTCCCGTGCGGCCGCGGGTATGTACACACACTGCTCCCAGCTCTGCGCCACGCCGGTCGAGCGGCTATCCTCCCCCGCCCGCACACTCCCCCCCCTGTGTCGGGGGCAGGTTCCCGTGCGGCCGCGGGTATGTACACACACTGCTCCCAGCTCTGCGCCACGCCGGTCGAGCGGCTATCCTCCCCCGCCCGCACACTCCCCCCCCTGTGTCGGGGGCAGGTTCCCGTGCGGCCGCGGGTATGTACACACACTGCTCCCAGCTCTGCGCCACGCCGGTCGAGCGGCTATCCTCCCCCGCCCGCACACTCCCCCCCCGCCTGTGTCGGGGGCAGGTTCCCGTGCGGCCGCGGGTATGTACACACACTGCTCCCAGCTCTGCGCCACGCCGGTCGAGCGGCTATCCTCCCCCGCCCGCACACTCCCCCCCCGCCTGTGTCGGGGGCAGGTTCCCGTGCGGCCGCGGGTATGTACACACACTGCTCCCAGCTCTGCGCCACGCCGGTCGAGCGGCTATCCTCCCCCGCCCGCACACTCCCCCCCCGCCTGTGTCGGGGGCAGGTTCCCGTGCGGCCGCGGGTATGTACACACACTGCTCCCAGCTCTGCGCCACGCCGGTCGAGCGGCTATCCTCCCCCGCCCGCACACTCCCCCCCCGCCTGTGTCGGGGGCAGGTTCCCGTGCGGCCGCGGGTATGTACACACACTGCTCCCAGCTCTGCGCCACGCCGGTCGAGCGGCTATCCTCCCCCGCCCGCACACTCCCCCCCCGCCTGTGTCGGGGGCAGGTTCCCGTGCGGCCGCGGGTATGTACACACACTGCTCCCAGCTCTGCGCCACGCCGGTCGAGCGGCTATCCTCCCCCGCCCGCACACTCCCCCCCCGCCTGTGTCGGGGGCAGGTTCCCGTGCGGCCGCGGGTATGTATACTATCCAATAACCCCTCGTGTGTCGCGAATATTTTTTTCTAATAGTTTCCTCGTCACTGATCAGTAGGCTTAGCACATGATTGGTGCGACAATATGTCGCCGCTCTATGAACAAAAAAGGGACGGATAGTCTATATCGCGGCGAGATACTGTCGCGCCAATCCTGTACTAAGCTTACTGTGCTTAGACATAGGAAGGGATAAGCTTGTCAGTAGAAAAAAAGCGGTAAATTCTTATATTCTTTGGGTGGGAAGGTTCTCGAGTGGCGGCCACGTACCGGAAGGCGCAGCATGGGTAAGCCCCTCACAAGATGGACTGATAACCTAGTGAAAGTCGCAGGAGTTGACTGTTATATTATTGGGGGGAACCAACATCGAACGATTTGAAATCGAATATTAAACCCTAGAACGCTGCTGTCAAAAATTTCCAGATCCGTCACTAAGGCACTGCAGGGGTTAAAGCAATCCTTTATCTCGATGTTTCTTTTAACACGTTCAATGCGGTAATTAATAATGTTGTTTAATAATGCTAATTGGCGCAGCGAAGGTATTAATAAAGTTTTTTGGGTTAAAACCTGTAGTTTTAACACTTACTATTGTTGGCGTCCTTGGTACAACTTTGCGATGGCTAATATGTATATGTAACCTACAGCCGATAGTGTTGGTAAAAAGATTTAACGGCAATTCATGTTACAGACGTTGTATCGACGAGTTGTACGTTTGCGACGGCGACGCCGACTGCCCAGATGGCTCAGATGAAGACAGCTCTCCTACCGGACCTTGCGGTAACTATAACTAGCAATAAGAAATTGTCGTTGTCTGATACCTGTGGGCTTATAATAGTCAGTGGCATAACAATAGGGTGGCAGGGCTGACAAAATGCCACGGGCCCCCGACCCAAGAGGCCGTGAATTTAAATTTAAAATTAAACTGAGTACAATGTGACGATTTTTACTGATAGGGCCCCATCAAAATAATTTGCCACAGGGCCCAGATGGTATAGTTACGCCACTGATGACAGGTTCCCGTGTTTAATCGTTTGTCGTCGTTGCCGTCACGTTCTAACAAGTAGACGAGTGCGAAAATGCCGTTATAAACGGTAGACGCTTGACCATAATAAAATATCGGATTATGTTCCAAGATAAGTATATGTATTGGAAAGGTGAGTTTTATAACTGTTCGGTAGGGCGTGTAAACGCATTAGGAGGTAAATGCCCGTAATCGTCACGCTGGGCAAGCGGATTGGTGATCGCAGTAATGTGTCCACTATGATGACGCTGCTGCCCATCATCAATCTTGTAGAATGATCAGTGACACTTCAATCCCTTGGTCTTCTTTTACGACACCCGCAGGAGGAGTTGGGGTGGTGACAAATGTATTCTTACTGCCGTCACCACACGGCAAACACGGGGATTTAACGAACTCTTTTCTCCTTAAAGAATATGTTTATGAGTTATGACTTATACCATGTGATGTTATAGTTATGATTTATCTTTTGCAGCGAATAGAACATGCATCGATAGCCAAAACTTCAAATGTGATAACAATCGCTGCATACCGAAAACCTGGGTCTGCGACGGACAGAAAGGTAATGTTTGACCATTTTAAACTTTGTACCTTTGCCAATGCAGATTATGATAATAATTTTCATGGATAGTGTATAGGAATCGAGATTTTTAGTGAAACGTAATTCCATCGTGTCTTCTGCTTCGAAAATTGCTTCCGAAGTTTCGAGTACGGCATTGCACTTGTGGTATCGGCGTCATTAAACGAAATCCCGTTTTGTAAAAAAATGTTTAAATATCGTGGAAGTTTAACTGATTATAGGAATTAACACTGCTTATACAGATGTAGTGAGAAATGACTTGCCTTCGGAAACGTTCGTCCACGTCATGCTGTTTCAGTCTATCTCACTGAGACTGACAGTAATAGCTGTCATGCTACTTCAGTCAGACTCGGTGACACTGCCTGAAACAGCATGTGTTTACGAACGTTTCCGAAGGCAAGTAATTTCTCACTACACCTGTACTCGTAAAGTGTACTTTGTTTGTATATCTTGTGTTCGAATTGAAGTTTTTTATCCTATTTCAAATCTTATTTAATACAGCTGTTAAGGTAATTCTTATAGTTAATTGTGTCTGTAGTTAGACTAGTTTCGTATGGCTTTCAATCGTTTTACTGTTAGCCCTAGCCCTACGCCAAGAACTACAGGAGTAGATTGTCATGCCTATCACACCAGCCCAGCAACACCAAGTGGTCAAGGTGGACGCTGTCATAGCAAACCGATTCTAAAATGCTTATTATTAACCTAAAGGTGCATGCAGACCATTCACAGCATTCGCTGTTCTATCCCCCTACTCTCGATCGTTACACTAAACGTGTTTCGTTGATTTCGTAGAGTGGGGGATAGAATAGCGAATGCTCTTTTGATCTGCATGCACGTTTACTTGAATAAAGAATAGTTTGACTTTGAATTCTGCTGACAGATTATTATTTATTTCTTATTTATAAAAACATAAGTTAACATGACATTACAGTTACAAACCAAATCGTCATGAAACAAAATATAATACAAATTGAAAAAAAAAGAAGATTATACAAAATCAAAATAGGAAATTAACCCCTTACCGCATAGAAACCATATATGGCCGCTATAAAATTGAACTCCATTAATTGCCATTAGAGTTCAAATTTCAACAATTTTTTTTTTATTCATGCGGTAAGGGGTTAAAATAAGGTAGATTTAGGTGACACTACAGCGTGGCTCTATTGAGTAATCTGAACCGGCATAGGGTTCAGCAGGTTGCCCCGGAACCGCCGAAACACGACGCCCTAAAGCAAATAAAGTGTGCCTCTCATTATGACGAGGGAAGGTCAAAAGGTTAATCTAAGTGTTGATCACGCAGACTGCCTCGACGGCTCCGACGAGGCCAACTCCTCCTGCGCCGAGCACGCATGCGGCCCCGACCAGTTCCTCTGCAGCACCTCCCGCCGCTGCATCCCGGCCGCCTGGCGCTGCGACGGAGCCCCGGACTGCGGCACAGACCGCTCCGACGAGGCCGACTGCCGCGCTATAGGTAACACTATACCCGGACTGCCTCGGTGCGGCCCCGACCAGTTCCTCTGCAGCACCTCCCGCCGCTGCATCCCGGCCGCCTGGCGCTGCGACGGAGCCCCGGACTGCGGCACAGACCGCTCCGACGAGGCCGACTGCCGCGCTATAGGTAACACTATACCCGGACTGCCTCGGTGCGGCCCCGACCAGTTCCTCTGCAGCACCTCCCGCCGCTGCATCCCGGCCGCCTGGCGCTGCGACGGAGCCCCGGACTGCGGCACAGACCGCTCCGACGAGGCCGACTGCCGCGCTATAGGTAACACTATACCCGGACTGCCTCGGTGCGGCCCCGACCAGTTCCTCTGCAGCACCTCCCGCCGCTGCATCCCGGCCGCCTGGCGCTGCGACGGAGCCCCGGACTGCGGCACAGACCGCTCCGACGAGGCCGACTGCCGCGCTATAGGTAACACTATACCCGGACTGCCTCGGTGCGGCCCCGACCAGTTCCTCTGCAGCACCTCCCGCCGCTGCATCCCGGCCGCCTGGCGCTGCGACGGAGCCCCGGACTGCGGCACAGACCGCTCCGACGAGGCCGACTGCCGCGCTATAGGTAACACTATACCCGGACTGCCTCGGTGCGGCCCCGACCAGTTCCTCTGCAGCACCTCCCGCCGCTGCATCCCGGCCGCCTGGCGCTGCGACGGAGCCCCGGACTGCGGCACAGACCGCTCCGACGAGGCCGACTGCCGCGCTATAGGTAACACTATACCCGGACTGCCTCGGTGCGGCCCCGACCAGTTCCTCTGCAGCACCTCCCGCCGCTGCATCCCGGCCGCCTGGCGCTGCGACGGAGCCCCGGACTGCGGCACAGACCGCTCCGACGAGGCCGACTGCCGCGCTATAGGTAACACTATACCCGGACTGCCTCGGTGCGGCCCCGACCAGTTCCTCTGCAGCACCTCCCGCCGCTGCATCCCGGCCGCCTGGCGCTGCGACGGAGCCCCGGACTGCGGCACAGACCGCTCCGACGAGGCCGACTGCCGCGCTATAGGTAACACTATACCCGGACTGCCTCGGTGCGGCCCCGACCAGTTCCTCTGCAGCACCTCCCGCCGCTGCATCCCGGCCGCCTGGCGCTGCGACGGAGCCCCGGACTGCGGCACAGACCGCTCCGACGAGGCCGACTGCCGCGCTATAGGTAACACTATACCCAGACTCAACGACGGTATAGGTAACAGTACCATTCGTCAGAAGAATTAAAAAAAGTAAACAAACATAAAAACTTTAATTATTCTAAATTCACGCTCTAATAAAACACAATATTGGTTTTGTTACGAACTTAAAACCATAAACGTCGAGTTCAAATACTTTTTTAGTTAAAATTATTGATAATTATCAGTATCCACGTAAAAATATATCTGCTAACGTGTTTTGTGTCATTTACG
Source organism: Thaumatotibia leucotreta (assembly GCA_025490895.1). Lineage (NCBI taxonomy): Eukaryota > Metazoa > Arthropoda > Insecta > Lepidoptera > Tortricidae > Thaumatotibia > Thaumatotibia leucotreta. The sequence goes on from JALPQI010002682.1 coordinate 41,595, forward strand.
TCAAATGCTATGGTATGTCAGCCATATATGTTTACATTTTTTTGGGATTCAACTGTAAAAAATATATATGGTTCAGGGCTTACCTAATTAAACAAAATCGCGATTGTTTCCATTATAAACTCGTAACACAAAGATTATGACATAAAATTTTATTTTCATTGAACAATGTTTTTGGGCCCCTAACGGTCCGCTATGAAACCCTATGGTCGATTGCAGAAGAAATCTAAAATACCAATAATCGGAATGACTAGTGATCGGAACTTTATGTGAGCAAAACTTTAACAAAACTTATCACGTCAACATAAAAAAGCACATACACCCATAGAATTGGATAGTTTTTTCAATAATATTCGTATTTTTCTCGACTAAAGCGTTGCCATGTTCAAAGTTTTGCCCCCATAGTTCCGTTAACTGAATATGAAACTCACCTACATTCATCTTTTCCTTACAGAGAACGCTGAATGCCACCCGCTAATGTTCCGCTGCTCGAACGGCGGCTGTGTGCCGTGGGAGTACTACTGCGACGGCCGCGCCGACTGCGTCGACGGCAGCGACGAGCAGCGTTGCCGCGGCGTCACGCCGACCCGCGCGTGAGTGTCACATCTGTAGGGTTCCTTACAGAGAACGCCGCATGCCACCCGCTAATGGTCCGCTGCTCGAACGGCGGCTGTGTGCCGTGGGAGTACTACTGCGACGGCCGCGCCGACTGCGTCGACGGCAGCGACGAGCAGCGTTGCCGCGGCGTCACGCCGACCCGCGCGTGAGTGTCACATCTGTAGGGTTCCTTACAGAGAACGCCGCATGCCACCCGCTAATGTTCCGCTGCTCGAACGGCGGCTGTGTGCCGTGGGAGTACTACTGCGACGGCCGCGCCGACTGCGTCGACGGCAGCGACGAGCAGCGTTGCCGCGGCGTCACGCCGACCCGCGCGTGAGTGTCACATCTGTAGGGTTCCTTACAGAGAACGCCGCATGCCACCCGCTAATGTTCCGCTGCTCGAACGGCGGCTGTGTGCCGTGGGAGTACTACTGCGACGGCCGCGCCGACTGCGTCGACGGCAGCGACGAGCAGCGTTGCCGCGGCGTCACGCCGACCCGCGCGTGAGTGTCACATCTGTAGGGTTCCTTACAGAGAACGCCGCATGCCACCCGCTAATGTTCCGCTGCTCGAACGGCGGCTGTGTGCCGTGGGAGTACTACTGCGACGGCCGCGCCGACTGCGTCGACGGCAGCGACGAGCAGCGTTGCCGCGGCGTCACGCCGACCCGCGCGTGAGTGTCACATCTGTAGGGTTCCTTACAGAGAACGCCGCATGCCACCCGCTAATGTTCCGCTGCTCGAACGGCGGCTGTGTGCCGTGGGAGTACTACTGCGACGGCCGCGCCGACTGCGTCGACGGCAGCGACGAGCAGCGTTGCCGCGGCGTCACGCCGACCCGCGCGTGAGTGTCACATCTGTAGGGTCCCTTACAGAGAACGCCGCATGCCACCCGCTAATGTTCCGCTGCTCGAACGGCGGCTGTGTGCCGTGGGAGCCATTTTTTTCAAAGGTTTCCCCCGCACTTTGTTTTGTATGTTGTTTCCACTCAAAATCGCGTTTCCATCCTCATAGGAGAAAATTTTCGTGACAAGGTTCTTTTCCATTCAGTTACCATTTTTTCATACATTTTGTATGGGGCAACGGAACCGAAGGTCAAAAAAAGGTTTAATTATGGGACAAAAATGTTCCCCTGTAATTCACCTGTGCAAAGAACTCACTATACAAAAAAAAAATGGCCCGACTGTGTCGCAGCCGCTAAGTACATCACATCCCGATTTGACATTTACCTGCTTTTGTTGTAAAGATGTCTCTGCTTTGTCTGTTCAAACCTTTAGTTGACGAGGCGGGGGGCTCAAAGGCGTCGCGAATTTATTCTGAACTCTGCATAAAGGGTTGTTTTGATTATTATTACTCAAAATCACAAGGTTAATAACTACCTACTTCCTTGCAGGTATGACGTAGTTGCGAGTAAAAACAGCGTGTGCGAAGAACACGAGTTCCAGTGTGCGAATAAAGAATGTATACGAAAGGTAAAATTAAACTTTTCATATCAATGTCTCACTCATTGATGTCACGTCACTATCAAAATTACTTAAAATCTTTAAATTTTTGGTAGTGATAACAATGAGTGGGAGTCTATTTAATTGTCACATTTTACCACCGTTCTATCATACACGTATTGTGCTCACTTAAAATGTGTGGTTTTCAATCAAAGGTACATTGTCTCTTATCATAAAAACGACATGGACATGTATATTTTACTAAGTAACTATGTGAGACTTCTTTCTTATTAAACGACTTTGATGTAAAAACAATGTTACAATCGCCTTTGTACCTATCTAAATGGTTATATCGTCGGGGATAATGCAATACCGCGTAACTAACAAATTCAATTAGGCTCAATTTGAGTGTCAATTGTTTGATATTTGAACACAAAAATTTACACACATACGTACAATATAGAGATAAAAAATATACGAGTATTACCTAAACTCATTCAGCGTCAAATGTGTTCAGGCATTTTCTGCAGGAATCCCATTATTAATATCCACAGGAATTCCGCTGCGACTACCACCCCGACTGCCTCGACAGCTCCGACGAGGCGAACTGTGAACAACACCGCATCACCACCCCCGTGCCCACCACCCCCGTTCCGGACGAGTGTGTCGCCCCCGCTCTCAAGTGCGACAACGGGACGCGTTGTGTCCCGTTGTTGCAGCTGTGTGATGAGAACTACGACTGTCAAGATGGCGCTGATGAGGCAGATCGATGTGGTAAAAAATACAGACTTAATATCCTGGTCACGGCATGGAATTGTAATTCTCCTCCATCCAAGATCCTTACTAGTAGTAGTCTGTAGCTAAATATAGTCATCACATTAGGCAGTAATGTCCTTTAGTTTAGATCAATATGTGAAAAAAATTGGCAATGGCACGCGCTGCGTCTGGCTATTGTAGTTATGCGATGAGAACTACGACTGTGAGGATAGCGCTGACAAAGGGGATCGATGTGGTAAGCACTATACATACAGCTTCGAGAACTGCGAGCAACCCCCCACCACCCCCGTCCCGGACGAGTGTGTCGCCCCCGCGCTTAAGTGCGACAACGGGACGCGTTGTGTCCCGTTGTTGCAGCTGTGCGATGAGAACTACGACTGTCAAGATGGCGCTGACGAGGCAGATCGATGTGGTAAGAAATACAGACTTAATATCCTGGTCACGGCATGGAATTGTAATTCTCCTCCATCCAAAGTCCTTACTAGTAGTGGTCTGTAGCTAAATATAGTCATCACATTAGACAGTAATGTCCTTTAGTTTAGATCAATATGTGAAAAAAATTGTCAACGGCACGCGCTGCGTCTGGCTGCTGTAGTTATGCGATGAGAACTACGACTGTGAGGATGGTGCTGACAAAAGGGATCGATGTGGTAAGCACTATACATACAGCTCCGAGAACTGCAAGCAACCCCCCACCACCCCTGTCCCGGACGAGTGTGTCGCCCCCGCGCTCAAGTGCGACAACGGCACCCGCTGTGTTCCGTTGTTGCAGCTGTGCGATGAGAACTACGACTGTCAAGATGGCGCTGATGAGGCAGATCGATGTGGTAAGAAATATACACTTAATATCCTGGTCACGGCATGGAATTGTAATTCTCCTCCATCCAAAATCCTTACTAGTAGTAGTCTGTAGCTAAATATAGTCATCACATTAGACATTAATGTCCTTTAGTTTAGATCAATGTAGGATATGTGAATAAATATGGCAACGGCACGCGTTACTTCTGGCTGTTGTAGTTATGCGATGAGAACTATGACTGTGAGGATGGTGCTGACAAAAGGGATCGATGTGGTAAGCACTATACATACAGCTCTGATAACTGCGAGCAACCCCCACCACCCTCGTCCCGGATGTGTGTGTCGCCCCCGCGCTTAAGTGCGACAACGGGACGCGTTGTGTCCCGTTGCTGCAGCTGTGCGATGAGAACTACGACTGCCAGGATGGCGCTGACGAGGCAGATCGATGTGGTATGAAATACAGACTTAATATCCTGGTCACGGCATGGAATTGTAATTCTCCTCCATACAAAGTCCTTACTAGTAGTAGTCTGTAGCTAAATATAGTTATCACATAAGACAGTAATGTCCTTTAGTTTAGATCAATGTAGGATATGTGAAAAAATATGGCAACGGCACGCGCTGTTGTAGTTATGCGATGAGAACTACGACTGTGGGGATGGTGCTGACAAAGGGGATCGTTGTGGTAACTCCCACCACCCTCATCCCGGACTAGTGTGTCGACACAATGGCAGACTGTATGTGAAAGCTCCGACTGTAAGGATAGGGCGGCAGGCAGGTAAGGATTACAGGCTGAATATCCTGGTCACGGCATGGGATTGTACTTCTCCTCCACCCAAAAGTCCTTCTTAGTAGTATCTGTCTGCAGCTAAATATAGTCATCACATTAGACAGTAATGTCCTTGGGATCAATGTAGGATATGTGAAAAAATTTGGCAACGGCACGCGCTGCGTCTGGCTGTTGTAGTTATGCGATGAGAACTACGACTGTGAGGATGGTACTGACAAAGGGGATCGATGTGGTAAGCACTATACATACAGCTTCGAGAACTGCGAGCTACCCCCCACCACCCCCGTCCCGGACGAGTGTGTCGCCCCCGCACTTAAGTGCGACAACGGCACCCGCTGTGTTCCGTTGCTGCAGCTGTGCGATGAGAACTACGACTGTCAAGATGGCGCTGATGAGGTCGATCGATGTGGTAAGAAAGATTGAATATCCTGGTCACGGCATCAAATTGTAAATCTCCTCTATTGAAAGTACTTACTGGTCAACTTTTTCCTCTGTAAATGAAATTATCTAAACATAAGTAATCACACGAGAACGTAATATTTTTTCGTTTTATGTCTATTTACTATATCTTATATTATTAAGGTAAATAAAACCATATATCACTTTTTGTTTTTCCGTTTATTCAGCTTTATTTTTTTATGGTTACATTACATCATCATCATTATCAGCCTTTGATACTCCACTGCTGGACGTAGGCCTCTCCTATTAACTATGCGTATAGCCGCATCAAGAGGTAAATGCCCATGATTGGCGATCGCAGTAATGTGTCCACTATGATGACGCTGCTGCCCATCATCAATCTTTTATCAAATAATGGTCAGTGACACTTCAATCTCTTAGTCGACTCTTACGCCACCCGCAGGAGGAGTTGGGGTGGTGACAACTTCTTACTGCCGTCACCACACGGCTGACATTACATCATACAATGAAATATTTTTGTCGACAGGCGAGCCAATGTGCATAGCAGCACCGTGCACAGATGAGTGCCACCCTACGCCCAACGGTCCCGTCTGCGCTTGCCCGGCCAATCGCCACCTCCAGCGCGATGGCGTGAGCTGCTCCGAGCATCACATGTGCGAGGAGTGGGGAGTGTGCAGCCAGGTGCTTGACTTACTTGACTTAATGTCCTATGTCCCCTAGATGGGGCAGAGGGCGTCCACAGTGCGTCGCCATCCCGAACGGTCTTGAGCTTCGCGCTTTACTTCGCTCCAGGTCATCCCTATCTCCTTCGCTTCTGTAGTGATCGTCCGCCGCCAGGTCTGCTTGGGGCGGCCACGTTTTCGCTTTCCTTGGGGATTCCAGTCTAGGGCTTGCCTCGGTATATGGTCCGGGTCCCTTCGGAGCCAGCAGCAGCAGCATTAGCAGCCAGGTGCAGTTTTTATAATTAACAAGTGTAGTTTTTATAACTAACTTCGTCAGCCTCCGTAGCCTACTTGGTAGTGACCCTGCCTACGAAGCTGGAGGTTCCGGGTTCGAATCGCGGCGAGGGCATTATTTGTGTATTTATTTATCACAAATATTTGTTCCTTGATCATGGCTGTCTATGTGTCTAAGTATATGTATCTATCTGTTATATATATCGTGGCCTAGTACCCACATCATAAGCCTTAATTGAGCTTACCGTGGGACTAGGCCGATTTGTGTAAAGGTGTCAAAAAAAAAATTAAAGTGTAACAAAAATATGAAATATGATTCATCCAACTCTCATTCTCTATCTATAACCTAGATAGAGAATGAGAGTTGGATGAATCAACATATTTTTTACAGTAATTCATTCTAATCAAGATGTTATTCAAATATTTTGATATGTATGTTCTAAAGGCGTTAAACTACTACTAGGGTCGCGTTTTATAAAGTTACAATTTTGCTGTTTGCCTCTCCTTCTAGCCAATATGTGCGAGCGTTAGAGAGTGAAACAGCGAAATTGTTAAATGTAACTTTATAAAACGCGACCTCAACATTTACCATGAAAGATGTAGCGAGTAATTAATTAATCTATTGTTTGTAAGTATCTGCACTTAAACTATGAATATATCCTAGATTGACTTAAACACTATGGTGTCAACAGTACTTTCAAATCCCATTCTAATCGCGGTTTGATAATGCCACTTGTACCTTAAAGGCGAGTCAATATATTTTATTAACTTAGCCAGAATAGTTTCTGGATGTCATTGACACTTTCGCGTATTTTCATACACATTATAGATTTGCATATTTCTAATCACTATCATTCTACTGTGATTTAAATAGGTCACGTTGTATGAAGGAATCTTTCAGTATGCTCTTCTATTCGCAGACTTGCCAACCGCAGAAGCATCGCCACAAATGCACTTGCTACGAGGGCTACAAGCTAGCTGATGACGGTTTCACATGTAAAAGCACAGGTATGGGTTGTTGTTGTTGTATTCTGGCCATTTTTCCGCAACTCGACAACAAACGTGCCTATTTTCCGTGGTTTCAACGATGGCCCAGTATTTGTTGGGGACTTCACACACACCCTTGAATATCTTCGCAGGTGTATGCAGGTTTCCTCACGATGTTTTCCTTCACCGTTAAGCACTTGTGAATATCAAATGATATTACAGATATGGGTATTAAAAACATTTAAGTACGTTTTAACTAACGAACAAAATAAGCATGTCCGTTAGTGGCCGGGCCCGCTTAGCGTCTTTCGAGCGTCGACGACTATTGAACGCCCGTAGTTCCAATGCCACGCGGGCGTTTTCTAGTTAGGTGACGACGGTCAAAAGATGATAAGTGGGCGCGAACCCTTAGCTCTTAATTATTTAACGATAATAGTTACTCTCACTGAACAAAGTTGAATTGCACTGATTCTAATAGTTTATGAATACCGTACCACAGATAACTGAAAAAAAACAGGTCCTTCTGACCTCTATCTCGACATGTCCTCGTAAGGCCCAATGTACAGTCGAAGACAAAATAAGGTGTATACAAAAATGTTCAAAAATATGTCCTAGTGCACTCTAACTCTGTGTAATAAGAACGTCGTAACATATTTATGAGCGGATTATTTCGATACTTATTTTTGCACTTGACTGTATATTGCAATACACAGGTTATTTCTTATTTAGATTTGTGAGTTGTCACAGCCATGTATAGGTACAGAAAGGTAACGTTACCTAAACTTGATTTTCTATATTTTTATATTTGAACAGAAAGGTCGACGCAGGGGCTATTTCACAAATAAGTATCAAAATGCTGGACTTCCTGTAATCCCTTAACTTTCGAACACACCTGTCAATCTAAATAAGAAATACACCTCCGCTTCAATAGAAGGTTCAAACCTTACATAAAATCAGTAAAGTCATCATCATCATCAGCCTATGATAGTCCACTGCTGGACGTAGGCCTCTCCTATTAACTATGCGTATAGACTCATTAGGAGGTAAATGCCCATAATCGCCTCGCTGGGCAAGCGGATTGGCGATCGCAGTAATGTGTCCACTATGATGACGCTGCTGCCCATCATCAATCTTTTATCAAATAATGGTCAGTGACACTTCAATCCCTTAGTCGACTTTTACGACACCCGCAGGATGAGTTGGGGTGGTGACAAATGTATTCTTACTGCCGTCACCACACAGCCAAGTAAAGTAAAGTATGAAATTTTACCTTCCAATAAAATTAATATTATGTTTTCTAAGACTTCGGAGATCTTCAGGATGTGAGAGCGTAGCGTCTCCCAATGACCGATAGATGCCGCTAGCGTCTATGAAGCCGCTCCACAGCCCGTAGCGCGCCGCTGTGACGTAGTTTCCGCTCAAACAGCTTCCTGTAACCAACCAGCTCGCACCCGGCGACTCGCCGCCATTTCATTGTTGAGGAGAATGTAAAGGTTGATAAAATATTGCCACCAGGAAGGCATTATCCAGATCTCCGAAGTCTTAGAAAACATAATATTAATTTTATTGGAAGGTAAAATTTCATATTATGTGTTTCGTTCGACTTCGGAGATCTTCAGGATGTGAGACCTGTCTATTATCTCCTGGTGGCGAGTCAGCGGGTGCAGAAATGTTAGGGCTCTACTGCCCTAAACCAACCAATGAATTTTGACGTGTAGTCAATAAAATTAAGAATACATGATGCATCGCTTTGCATTCAGAGGTTAAGAATAGGCTCAAACGAGGCTTTTCGGTTGGGTTGACATGCTATTTGCATACATCTACAGAGTAGATACCTATCCGCAGATTATATATAGGACTTACTCATCCGCAGTTTTTACACATAAGTTTCACATAACATTTTCGGTAATTTATACGAATTGACACGTCCAGAATACCGGGTTCATATTTTGATGTTATCTAATTTAGAACGGAATTTCAGAAAGGAAATAATTAAGTGAGAATTATTAGAATAATTGTCTACGTATAATACAGTACAGTGTAAGGTCATGGACTCTAAACTCGGTATTAACATTCCATATGTGGGTTTCTCTCTGATATGTCGTACAGCTGTTCAGATTAAAACTAGTATTCTTTAAGCGTTTAATCAAACAGGCACCTTGAAGGCGAAGGTTTCGCCAAATAAATACTTTACAAATAATATTAATCAGAGATTATCGTTCGCTACGCTAAATGCGATAAAATATGAGAGGATATTTTCGTTACTTGATTTGATGAGACAACTGGCAGACGATGTTATTTTTAGCGTACCACGATGACTATTTTCCATATGGGCGTACCTGTTTTTACTTTGGAGAAACGCCAACGGAACACCAGCAGACTTTTCTTTTGATCTGGTCAGTCAGCGTCGGTGTAGCAGCGTTCCGCTTACCTCAACGCATCGTGCGTTCAGTTAGGGCCAGTAGACTGAGACATACTGTGGCACGTGAACGTTTGAGGTGAGCGAACAGGTCGATGGACGGGGTACCCTAGCGGGTGAAGATCTGCTCAGTGGCCTCCGGGCGCTGGTGCCGCTCGGGGGCGCAGAGTCCCCTAGCTCGTCCGTCGACTTCCTGAAAGTACCGACCTGTAGGTATATGAACCGAACTGGTTCCGTAAGTTCTGGACCTGTAGTGCGTAGGCAATTCCCTGATGCCAATACTTTCTGCGTTGGTCGTTGTAACTAATAATCATACTAACTATCGATCTCCTCAGGTTCTCCTTAAGTTTTAAAGTGTAGTTTTTTTTTTTTTTTTTTTGGAGTCGCAGTGCAAGTTCCCTGTTGGAGACCATGCACCGGCTTCCTGTTGAGGACCGACTGAGAATGCGGTGCGTTGATCAATATACTCAGTATAGTGTTTCCTTCTTACCTCGATATGAACGTATTTTATTACGTTCTTAATTCACCATGGGAGATTCCCTCAAGAGTCCGGTTGGCAGATGAGATGGGAACTGGCATGGGACTCTGTAATCGCCCGAAGCAGTGTTAGGGCCTGCGATAGTGCAACCAGCCTCCATGGACGCCCAAGTTCGTAAGGTTGAGTCCGTCTAGGAGCGCACGACGTTGGACGCGAGACAGGCTGTCTCACAACCAATCATTTACCTTATTTTCCCTGCAGGACGCAAATGTTGTGGCTATGGTTTGAGTAAGGATTGTAACGTATTTCAGGTAGTATATTTGCTAACCTAGGTTGATGGGGGTCGATCTGGTAATCTGTACTACTTTTTCGACTGGATTGCTATCAGGAAATAGTCTTGATAGGTGATCAAACGTTGGTCAGAAATGTATCATGTGGACGCAGTCACGGACGCATCCAATTGTTTACTTACTAATAATATTAAGTATACTAAAACTGCCCAGGACCGGGGTCAGAGGTGAACAGTCGTGTTGGGGACCAGGACTTTCTTTGGGTCGTAGCGCTAGAGGAGTAAGTAAGTTCAGCTATTAATATGGGAGACCTTTAATCGGCTCTGGGAAAGAATAATCTGTGTAGGAATAGCACCGGGCATAGCAATACGCTTAGATAAAAACGAAGAATTTATTTTCTGTGACGAGTATACCGGTGTTTCGAGCTATCTCTCCATGGCCTCTTTCCTCGTGCAGCTGTATCTCGAGCTCACTTACGACCGGGGGTTTTTGTCCCAAATTTGTTTATTGCCCTCGGAGAAATGGTTCGTTTTATGAGGAGGACCCCGTATAGTTGGAGAACGAGTGCGAGTAGAGAGATTATAAGAGATCTGTTTCCAAACCTTGTCAATACCACCAGTTTTCAGAAAGCAGGCCCGCGGATTTGAGTGTCTGAGGAGTCCGGGGCTGGTCAAACATTTGTAGAATAATTTGAGATATTACGTTACAGATTCCATTCATTGTCGAACAGGTCTTCGGTTTGGTGTAGTGTGCACTAAGTGTTCCTGCTTCTGCTGTATTGGATCGTGGGAGACTGCAGATAGTTTTTGAATATAGATACAACGTACAGATTTCCTACAGCACAATAGGACGCAGTTCCTTGTGACTCGGTCAGCCACTACAACGGATCCTCGATCGAGAACGAGGGGTTTGCAATCCCCCAGCTGCAGTAGGCACGTGTATGTCTATCAGGAACACCCGAAGCAGGAGCACCAGACTGTGGTTTGCAATGCTTCCGCTCGGCAGGCGGCGCCAGGGTGGTTGCCGGCATCAGCTTGGTTACTTACGTGATATGGGGGGGGGCCAAACTGACAAGAGTCGTTGGCGCTTTCGCGTTGGGCAGAGCTTCCGCCGTATGGCGAATATCGCGGGCGGTGGCGTCATCCGGCCAGTTGGCAGCCGGCAGCGAGGCGTTATCGTGGCGTCATTGTATCGGCTTGGCGGGCCACTGTAGTTGCACAATGAACTTCATCGGACCAATTGTATTCTGACTTGTAGCGCCATTGCGGTGGTCGCGTGAATGTAGCGGTTTCGTGATCGGCAGCAACATGGAGGTGGGTTATACCGCCATGCCTGGACAGCATCAGCATCGAACGGCAGTATTATTACCTGTAATGTCATCATGGTGACTATAATTTCGTGGCCAGCGGTGTCCCGTGGCACCCGGTGAGGTCAATACCGATGGTGCCGTCGCGACGACTAGTGAAGTCGGGACCGGTGTCGTGGTTGCGGCAGCCAATGAGGCGAGGACCGGTGGCACCGTTGTAGCGCCCAGTGAGGTCGGGATCGGTAGCATCGTAGTGGCACCCCGTCAAAAAACGGGATCGGTGGTGCCGGCATGGCACTCAATGACGTTAGTACCTGTGGCACCCACGTGGCGAGCAGTGAGTTCAGGACGGGTGGTGCCCACGTGGCAGCTAGTGACGTCGGGGCCGGCGGCACCGACATGGCGTCAGTGAGGTCAGGGCCCGTGGTGTTCACGTGGCGTTCAGTCGCGTCGGGACCGGTGGCGGCCAGCGTCGGGACCGATGGCGTCCCCGTGACAGCTAGCGACGTCAGGCCCGGTGGCACCAACATGGCAGCCAGTGGAGTCCCCGCCCCGGTGGCACCGTCGTGGCGGCCAGTGAGGTCGGGATCGGAGGCGCCCCCGTGGCGGCCAGTGAGGTCAGGATCGGTGGCGCCCAGGTGGCGGCCAGTGAGGTCGGGATCGGTGGCGCCCAGGTGGCGGCCAGTGAGATCAGGGCCGGTGGCGCCCAGGTGGCGGCCAGTGAGGTCAGGACCGGTGGCGCCCACGAGGCGGCCAGTGAGATCAGGACCGGTGGCGCCCAGGTGGCGGCCAGTGAGATCAGGGCCGGTGGCGCCCAGGTGGCGGCCAGTGAGGTCAGGACCGGTGGCGCCCAGGTGGCGGCCAGTGAGGTCGGGATCGGTGGCGCCCAGGTGGCGGCCAGTGAGATCAGGGCCGGTGGCGCCCAGGTGGCGGCCAGTGAGGTCAGGACCGGTGGCGCCCACGAGGCGGCCAGTGAGATCAGGACCGGTGGCGCCCAGGTGGCGGCCAGTGAGATCAGGGCCGGTGGCGCCCAGGTGGCGGCCAGTGAGATCAGGACCGGTGGCGCCCAGGTGGCGGCCAGTGAGGTCAGGACCGGTGGCGCCCACGAGGCAGCCAGTGAGATCAGGACCGGTGGCGCCCAGGTGGCGGCCAGTGAGGTCAGGACCGGTGGCGCCCACGAGGCGGCCAGTGAGGTCAGGACCGGTGGCGCCCACGAGGCGGCCAGTGAGATCAGGACCGGTGGCGCCAATGAAGTCGGGACCGTTGGTCAGGACCGGTGGCGTCCACATGGCGCCACGTCAGTCTCATCACAACATTCGTCGCCATCCGCAGACTAGACTCCTTGGGTTAATAGAATATCATTAAGCTAACTCACCAATCGATCCGAGAGCGGAAAACGTAAAGAGTACCCAGGTCCAGCTGCAGCTCCCGGCGGCGGCGGCGGAGCGCGGGGTGGCCCCCGGCGCGCCCGGCCGCGGCGGCGACACGGCGGCGGAGCGCGGGGTGGCCCCCGGCGCGCCCGGCCGCGGCGGCGACACGGCGGCGGAGCGCGGGGTGGCCCCCGGCGCGCCCGGCCGCGGCGGCGACACGGCGGCGGAGCGCGGGGTGGCCCCCGGCGCGCCCGGCCGCGGCGGCGACACGGCGGCGGAGCGCGGGGTGGCCCCCGGCGCGCCCGGCCGCGGCGGCGACACGGCGGCGGAGCGCGGGGTGGCCCCCGGCGCGCCCGGCCGCGGCGGCGACACGGCGGCGGAGCGCGGGGTGGCCCCCGGCGCGCCCGGCCGCGGCGGCGACACGGCGGCGGAGCGCGGGGTGGCCCCCGGCGCGCCCGGCCGCGGCGGCGACACGGCGGCGGAGCGCGGGGTGGCCCCCGGCGCGCCCGGCCGCGGCGGCGACACGGCGGCGGAGCGCGGGGTGGCCCCCGGCGCGCCCGGCCGCGGCGGCGACACGGCGGCGGAGCGCGGGGTGGCCCCCGGCGCGCCCGGCCGCGGCGGCGACACGGCGGCGGAGCGCGGGGTGGCCCCCGGCGCGCCCGGCCGCGGCGGCGACACGGCGGCGGAGCGCGGGGTGGCCCCCGGCGCGCCCGGCCGCGGCGGCGACACGGCGGCGGAGCGCGGGGTGGCCCCCGGCGCGCCCGGCCGCGGCGGCGACACGGCGGCGGAGCGCGGGGTGGCCCCCGGCGCGCCCGGCCGCGGCGGCGACACGGCGGCGGAGCGCGGGGTGGCCCCCGGCGCGCCCGGCCGCGGCGGCGACACGGCGGCGGAGCGCGGGGTGGCCCCCGGCGCGCCCGGCCGCGGCGGCGACACGGCGGCGGAGCGCGGGGTGGCCCCCGGCGCGCCCGGCCGCGGCGGCGACACGGCGGCGGAGCGCGGGGTGGCCCCCGGCGCGCCCGGCCGCGGCGGCGACACGGCGGCGGAGCGCGGGGTGGCCCCCGGCGCGCCCGGCCGCGGCGGCGACACGGCGGCGGAGCGCGGGGTGGCCCCCGGCGCGCCCGGCCGCGGCGGCGACACGGCGGCTCCGGCGACGTGGCGGCGCGCGGGCCGCCCCCGGCCGGCGGCGCCGCGCTGCCCGCGGCGACACGATGATCGCGATGCACGTTTCCTCTCGTCGGGTGCGGAGCGGCTTACGTTACCTACCGTATGAGAAGTAACGCGATTAAAAACACGCGTTAATCGGACGATTTCCTACTTTAAAAATCTCGGAAACGCCTACGACTGAACGACGGTAACGTTTAAAACACGATCGTGGTCGAGAACGTATTTCGCCAGAAAAAGTGGGTAGATCGAAGTCGCTCTTGAAAATTGCGCGACGGACGTTATCGGTTCGAAAATACTTCGGGAACTCGATTATTCGAAATGAAATTTTAAAATTCGAATCTTAAATTTTCGTCGTAAATATTTAACGATAGACCACTTTCTTGACGATTAGCGAAACACTTCAAATGACTTCCTTAAAATAACTTTTCTGTTCGAGCAGAAGTTCCGAAATATAATTACTGGGAATTAAGTCGATCGAAAAGTTAAAGACCACGTGTCGAATTTAAATAAAAATATGCGGACCTTCGGCCAAGACGGTCGACGAAACAATGTAATGGCGGCGAGTCGCCGGGTGCGAGCTGGTTGGTTACAGGAAGCTGTTTGAGCGGAAACTACGTCACAGCGGCGCGCTACGGGCTGTGGAGCGGCTTCATAGACGCTAGCGGCATCTATCGGTCATTGGGAGACGCTACGCTCTCACATCCTGAAGATCTCCGAAGTCGAACGAAACACATAATAGCATTTCCTTTCTTTTATTCATTTTGATTAAACCGAAATTCGGCTCGATTCATTACACATCAAGGTTCAAAATATATTAAAAATAAAAATAGTGTGGTGAGCTTTACTTGGGTAAAGTTTGAAATATTTCAACTGAAACTTCATATAAATTTCAGAGAAAGCCACACCTCTTCTCGTGTTCAGCAATCGCCATGAAGTCCGGGCAGTAGAGCTGCCTTCCTTGACGTCTCGAGCGCTCATCTCTTCCCTCAAGAACACAGTGGCTCTGGACTGGAAGAGGACGGGAGACCAGGTCACGCTGTACTGGACGGACGTGGTCGACGACCATATATACTCCGGCACGGTGCAGGGGATAGGTAAGACCCCTCTGTCTAGCATTACAAGTATGTGTTTACATGGCTTGGTTTCCCTCTTATTATACGAAATCATTTTGGGACAATGTCGAATAAGTGAGACAGAAATACAATCTAATAATAAATTAAATCAAGACAGTCGTGACCATAGCGTACATAGTCTATCGTGTACCAAAGTGAAAAAAAGGTAAGTAAATATGGCTGACTTACCATAGCATTTGACCTCTTTGTCACATATCGTGAAACACGTTCGCAGATATATTCATATATTGTTCGTACATGTAAGCAATACAATGAAAAATGCATGGACGCAGATTTGTTTGGCAGTTCTTTAGGCACCTTTAAGAGAATCATTTTATCATTGTTAAAATAACGGATATCTTACTTACTTGTTAATTGTAGTTTTTATTATTATTATTTTCTCTTAACACTTTGTTATTAACAACTACAACTTACTTTTATATTACGTTGATATTTGTACATCAGGAAACTATTGGTCTGTTAGTAAAATAATTTGTAGCTATTAGCTAAGTCACTCATATGTTATTTAAGACTGTTTGTTTCTAAATAAATAAATAAAAAAAAAAAATATATATATATATTTTTACGTAAAGTAATAAATATAAATAATTTTATTTTCTTCGGTTACCGCGAGGATTACTCATGAAATAAAACTAGGAAAACGGATAAACTCGCGCATATGAATTACAGGGTTCGTGGTCGCCCGCAGACCACGAACCCTGTAAAGTGTTCGAAACGTCGGAATGAAGTTAAAGTTAACTAAAATACGCGAGTTTATTAGTTTTTTTTTTCATAAATAATTTTAACAAAAAAAATTTCGAATAAGATTTTAAGTTGGTGATAAAACCAAGATTGTGTTCTGAAAGTGCGTGATTATGAAATTATGCAAATTCGCAGGTTTGTTTACGTTTTTTTTTTACTTTCGACTGACGTATGGAGCCTATAATGATTAATGCAACTGCTCCATAATGAGAGAATAGCCTTTCAAAAACGGACTTAAAATTTTGTTGACATACACGGACACGGGTAGCATTTCAAGCAGCCCCCTCTTCATTTTAAAGCACTCAGAACTCTAAGATTGCAATTACAAAATATAACAATCTAGTCTATTTAACATAAACTTTTGTCAACAGCTCTGAGCGACATTAGAGTGGTGATCGAGCAAGGAGTGTCTACGGCAGAGGGCTTAGCTGTCGATTGGGTTGCCAACAACCTCTATTGGGTGGAAGGCACTCTTCGGCAGATTGAGGTTTGTATATACTTTTATATTACCTCTCCACTCACTTGTTTTGTATTTGACGATCACTCTTATTTTACATACAAATAAGATTGACAGCTCAATACCACAGTTGCATGAAGCTCCCTTAAAACGCGTGCGGAGTAATGTATTTGCGCGGCTCTTGACAGAATCAATCATCATTTTAGCTGGATGACGTCCACTGCTAGATAAAGGCCAAATTTGGAGTATATGCCATAATCGACACGCCTTGCAGCCTGATTGGCGATCGCAGTGTATACAGCACTCAATTACAAGTACATATACTGCTGTCTATCCAATGGTGTAACCCAATTTGACAATAAATTATTAAACTGTACTAAAGCTTGCAAAATCTCAAGAGAAATTATTTTGTGTTTTCAGTTTTATTAAAAGTGTAGCTTATAATACAAGTGGAAGTATCTTTCTATCACCATTAATTAGATAAGGC
Source organism: Thaumatotibia leucotreta (assembly GCA_025490895.1). Taxonomy (NCBI): domain Eukaryota; kingdom Metazoa; phylum Arthropoda; class Insecta; order Lepidoptera; family Tortricidae; genus Thaumatotibia; species Thaumatotibia leucotreta. The sequence continues at coordinate 58,206 of JALPQI010002682.1, forward strand.
CAATTATCCAAACCTTGAATGTACAAATGGGATCCGTTGAAATTATTGTATGTTTAGAATATTTAATATTTATTTATTTATATAATAAAATAGCTTGTAATACAAGTGGAAGTATCTTTCTATCACCATTAATTAGATAAGGCCAATTATCCAAACCTTGAATGTACAAATGGGATCCGTTGAAATTATTGTATGTTTAGAATATTTAATATATTTATATATTTTTTTGTTTTTCTTCAGGTGGCTAGGCTGGATGGGCGGCATCGGCGTACTCTCATTTCCGGCGATATGGAGAGCCCACGCGCTATCGCATTGGATCCAAAACTTGGTAAGTCACTGCACATTATTAAAATTTGTTATGATATCCACCAAGATACCTGCCAAGTTGAAATATGTTTGTTTTGCCTTACTTGTACTGGGATTCCTTACCGTCACTGTTTTTGATGACGCTGCTGCCCATCATCAATCTTCTGTCAAAGAATAGTCAATGACACTTCAATCCCTTAGCCGACTCTTACGACACCCACGGGAAGAGTTGGGGTAGTGGTGGTGTGTGACAAATGTATTGTTACGCCGATGGCATGATAAAAACTACAAATATGATTTTAGACACGTTAGAAGCGTTTTCAGCAGGCTGAAATGCGTTTTCAGGCCGTTTCAGAAGGTCCTCTTTCACATACTACAAAATCAAATATTCACCCCAGATACCGCCGTTTTCAGGCGCCTGAAACATGTTTTCAGGCCGTTTCAGGATACCCTCTATCGGATGGCGCAATAACCTGAAAACCCGTTTTCAGGCGTTTTCAGGACCCCTTTCGGGCCTCTCAAGTACAAATCGGTATATAGCTAAATTTCCCATAGGAGTGAAAGAGAAAGCACTATTAGAAAGAGACAGCACGAAAGAATGTTCTGGAAAGATGTGAACGAGACAGCTATAGAGAGAACATTCTGGACGGGTGTGAAAGAGAAACCTGTAGAAAGAGACAGCGATACTCTAGAATGTTCGCGCACCTAACTCGGGAACTTTCTAGAGTCGAATCTTCTCGTACTTTGTAGATTTGAGTGGCTGGTATAAATACACAGCATGACCCGGCCGGGAGTAGTTTCGATTGAGACAGCGAAGAGATAACATTAAGAGCGAAGACTGCGATTCCATCGGCGAGTTTGTGAGTGTAAAAGTGAACCAGTGTGACGAGTTAAGTGTGTGACTAGTGTTGTAGCTTAGTGTTTGTTCTTTTAATTAGTAATTAAAGTCTCAGTTTTAATTAGTGGCTTATTTATACATTTTCTATAGAAAACCCACCCCACGAACGTAACAGTATTCTTACTGCCGTCACTATACGGTCATTTATTAGACTTGTATTTATTTCTTGTATTAGCCGTGTGGTGACGGCAGTAAGAATACATTTGTCACCACCCCAACTCCTGCGGGTGTCGTAAGAGTCGACTAAGGGATTGAAGTGTCACTTACCATTATTTAATAAAAGATTGTTGATGGGCAGCAGCGTCATCATAGTGGACACATTACTGCGATCGTCAATCCGCTTGCCCAGCGTGGCGATTATGGGCATGTACCTCCTAATGCGTCTATGCGCATAGTTAATAGGAGAGGCCTACGTCCAGCAGTGGACTATCATAGGCTGATGATGATGATGATTTATTTCCACCCAGGTTACCTGTTCTGGAGCGACTGGGAGCAGTCAGCGCCACGCATCGAGCGCTGCAGCATGTCAGGTGGCGGCCGCGTCGCCGTCGTGAAGGTTGACTCCGTCGCCGACGGCGCCTGGCCCAACGGCATCACGCTGGACCACCCGGCCACCCGGCTCTACTGGATCGATGCCAAGTATGACAAGTATTATACTTCTTCCACTCAGGATACCTGTTCTGGAGCGTCATTTTTGAGCTGGCGTTAGACTTCCATGTTATATATGGTCGCAGCACGTACGTATCTAGTATTGTACATGTAAAATTGCTAAATTGAGTAAATGTAACATATTTCCTTCAAAAGAATAAAACGAATAATTTGACTACAACCTAACCTTCGGATTACAACCAGTTTTACAAGCACCCTACTGTTTCGCTTACGTAAGTGACAAAACTGATGTGATACAAACGGGAATTCACTCGAGTTACTTGTTCCTTCAGTAGCAATTAGTTGTAGAGCGATCGGAACCAATCGGAGTCCCCAATCGAGTGCTAAGCGCAGCGGATGTACTGGATCAATGCTAAGTATTTGCCGTGCTAGATCCTTACACCAAAATTTATTTATTTATTTTATTGGTTAAGAAACAAACAGTCGCATAAAAGTTACACATTACTACAATACATTTTTGAAATTGAAGACTTACAGTTTCCTTACTAGATAATATTTTAACTTAAACTAACACAATCACATAGGGTTGCTAACAAGTTAGTTATACGCATAGCCCACACGTACGCATCGCGATATGTATTTATATATATACATATATATATATATATATATACATGATGTGGTTTTATATATTTACACACACACACAACATAAGCGATGCATACAACCAATATATGTATATATACATATATAAACATACAGTGGCGTTCAGAATTGCATGGACGATTTATGAATGAATTCATTCATATACCGTCCATGCAACTCCGAACCCGACCGTACAGCAGGCTCTGCGTTCTCAACCCCAACCATAAGAGAGGACACAGACGACCCCCTAAACCGACAACATAACGATATTACTAAAGACAGACCCGCACAGACGGACCTACTCCACCACCCCCTATCTTCCCATAAACATTGACCGACATACTGACATCATTGACGCCTTGCAAAAACTGAAAGTTAAATTAACAAAAGCCAGAACAGAGAGACATGCTGATGGTCTCCCCGCCCACACCACAGGCGCACACATCTAAACCACTAATTGGAGTTCGAGGCCAAAGAATCTACGAAAATATTGCCACAACAATGAAATGTTCTTACAATAGTAAATCCTTATTTTCTAAAAACAGACGTTGAGATATCTTATTTATTGGTAATTTTAATTGTTTAATTTATAGGAACAATATAATTTACTTATTTTCACGTAAATATAAGATATTTTAATAAAAACTTAATTATACGTAATTATTAGTAACAAAGTTGGTATTGCGCTGGTATCACCTCAGGTGTTAATAACATTTGGTACAGCAATTTAACTCCACATATTAAATCCCTATTTCTGCATACGTTTAGAAAATTGTAGAATAATATATTGTGGCGTGCTTTATGTTCACATTTCGTATTCGTAAAATTCCTTTGACCTGCAAATTTCTTTGGCAGTACTATAGTTCTCCGTTTAAATTATCGTACAGATCTAACGTTTTGTTTTCTTCCGTAGGTTGTTAACAAGGTGACCCACTTGGTTCAGCCATGTTTAGCTTCACTATACACCCCATCATCAAAAAATTTAATTCCAAATGAAATATACTGGGTGAAATGTTATAAAACACAATGATACAAAATCATATTTTCTGGATTTACTCATGCCAAGCAAAGTTTAAATAAATAAATTAAATAACAAAAAGGTTGTGGAAACCTGAAAACTTTATTTGACAATGACTTCCTTCCAATTATCCAATTATCGTAAACATCGATCCAGCCGTCACTAACGCGGCATCAATGGCTGCACAGTCCACCGCGGCAGCCGTAACCTAAATAGGCTCGTGCCGACAACATATGACCTATGGGCCTCAAGCCCTAGGCAACCAACTGCAAATTGGACGAGAAAGTGGAGGCACCAGTCCAGCCTCGTCACCAAAAACAATAAAAAAATGCTCTGCTTTCACCTGACACAATAAAGTACAGTAATCGAAAATGTATCTTAACATTCTGGAGTTTCTGGACTGTGGACTGTCATCTGATTTAACTAAACTAATGTAACTTGTTTTGTAAGTATAGACATCCCCTCAATGTAAATACGTAAAGAATGCGTAGGGATCTATTCCATCTAACCTCTATGTTGTTCCAGATCGGACTCCATCCACACAACTCTATACGATGGAACCGGCTACCAGCTAGTGTTACGCGGACACGCTATGCTGTCACATCCGTTTGCCGTGACGCTATTCGAGTCGCACGTTTACTGGACGGATTGGCGCAGCAACAGGTAACAGACAGAGAACTATTCTTATTGAGATAAATACAAACATTACGTAACGTAGATGAAAATATCTTCTTCTAGTGCCGTCTGCTTACCGCAGTTTGGCAATCATCATGGCAATTTCAACCTTCGACACAGCAGCACGGAAAAGTGACCGAGTGCTTTTTTGGAACCATTGCCGTAGATTTTTAGCCAGAATATTCTTCTTGCTCGCGCACTCCTTTTGTCAGATGAAAATATGACACGATCAAATAAAGCAGGTTAAAGCCAGGTCGTTCACTGACTAATTAAGGTGGTTATTTGATACTTTAACCGTAAAAATTAGCTAATTGTTTGAGCGCACTTATTAAAATACCTAAAAATAAAGCCTATGTCTATGGTAACCTAGACTTTCGTAAACACATAATGTCAGATTAGTGCCATTAGTGGCATAGAGAATTAATTTGATTTTTTTTCAGTGTGGTACGCGCTAACAAATGGAATGGCAGCGACGTTCAAGTTGTTCAGAGGACTATGATGCAGCCTTTTGATATCAAGGTAAATTAAGGTCTAGAAGAGATCACTCTTAAGGTATACGATCGCCTGTTGTTTGCCTCTATTGCATAAGTTTCCTAAATTGTATTATTTCCTGTACAATAGAGTACCGTAAGATGGGGCTATTTGAGATCCACGGGGCTATTTGGTACTAAGGAGAAAACAGCATTTAAGCCAGATTTCTTTTTAGCATTGAATATTATGAAAATACGTGGTCCCAAGTATAAGATATTTGTTCCAAATCTTACGAGACGAACATTTATATGGGTCTAACACCTTTAATTTCGATGTTACCAAATAGCCCCTTGGGTCTCAAATAGCCCCATCTTACGGTATTGTATTATACTAAAATCGAAAAAAAAAAAAAAATCGTAAGAGCTCTTAGATTGCCTTGAATACCTCGCAAGCATTGCCAGCGGTGCTAATGATTAAAATGATAATGTTTCATTATGAATTAATTTATTTCTACGATACACTTATCAATGATAAACTGTCTATGATCCTGTACAACTTTTATTACATGGGCTCATTCTACCACCATTATGCAACGCTCAATAATAAATATAAGTTTGGAAAGCCATTACTTACGATGTTGTTTCCCCCATAGCTAGCTATTAAGAATTGTATATGCTGTGAAATGGGTGCGGACTGAAAAACAGCGATGCGCACTCGACCAAGCTCGCAGCAGATAATGAGTCCGAGCCTATTTTCGTGTATAATATATGTTGAATGTATTTTCTATTTCTCTTCTAACAAGAACCTACCTATTGTCTTTTCCTGTATTTTTTATTTGTGGTACGACAACAAATGTATTTTTATTTTATTAGGTGATCCACCCAAGCCGTCAGCCGGCGTTACCGTCGAATCCTTGCGGTGTTAATAACGGAAACTGCACTCATCTATGTCTCATCGACGGACCCAATGTGCGCGTGTGTGCGTGCCCCCACGTCATGCGGTTGGCTAAGGATAATGTCACTTGTGAAGGTAAGGTAGCACCACTAATGGTGTGTACTAAATTATATTTTTTCACCTGATCACACATCTTCATATGCATTCGAATTACTATATTAAAAGATCAAGTTTATACGCGTGGTAAAATTTTCCCGTAAAGTGTACCACAAAATGTGCGTGCCAACATGTCATGCGACTGGCCAAAGATAATGTCACTTGCAAAGGTAAAAGGTTAATTTGTTAGCTATTTATTGTTAAAATTTTCTCCTAACATAATCTTCTTGCTATTTTGGTTCACAATTCTACAGCTGTCTATGTTTGATAGTTTGTAGGAATCATCATCATATCAGCCGAAAGACGTCCACTGCTGAACATAGGCCTCCCCCAAAGATTGCCACAATGACCGGTCCTGCGCCACCCGCATCCAGCGGACTCCTGCTACCTTCACCAGGTCATTGGTCTACCTTGTGGGGGGCCTACCCACGCTACGCCTACCGGATGGCGTTTGTAGGAATACAAAAGACAAATTAAAAACTCTGATAAGTACCAAACTCGTCCTTTGGTTCCTTGATCTAACGGGAGGACGAGCTCAGGGTTTGGGTATCCGAAAACGATGAATTGGGTTGATAAAGCATTTCGATATTCGTCTAACTCATGATTTATTCTCCCAGTGCACGAGAAAGTGGTGGTCGTGGGCAGATCTGGGTCCATCCGCGGCTTGGACTTGGACGCTCCATCGCAGCCCGTCATCCCCGCCGTGTGGGGAGCACAACTAGCCGCGCCGCGCGCTCTAGGCGCGCTCACAGCGCAGCGGCTCATATACTGGAGCGACGCGGAGGTAACACCCTTACTTACTTGACTTAATGTCCTATATCCCCTAGATGGGGCAGAGGGCGTCCACAGTGCGTCGCCATCCCAAATGGTCTTGAGCTTCGCGCTTTACTTCGCTCCAGGTCATCCCTATCTCCTTCGCTTCTGTAGTGATCGTCCGCCGCCAGGTCTGCTTGGGGCGGCCACGTTTTCGCTTTCCTTGGGGATTCCAGTCTAGGGCTTGCCTCGGTATATGGTCGGGGTCCCTTCGGAGCGTATGGCCAATCCAGTTCCATTTGCGGCGTTTGATCTACTGGTTGATCGGAGTCTCACCACAGCGTTCCCATAGATCTGTGTTGGAGATTTTCTTGGGCCAAAACACGCCGAGAATGCGGCGAAGACAGCGGTTGATAAAGACCTGTAGCCGGTGCGAGATGTCTTTAGTGACCTTCCACGTCTCACATCCGTACAGCAACGTGGGCAGATCTGGGTCCATCCGCGGCTTGGACTTGGACGCTCCATCGCAGCCCGTCATCCCCGCCGTGTGGGGAGCACAACTAGCCGCGCCGCGCGCTCTAGGCGCGCTCACAGCGCAGCGGCTCATATACTGGAGCGACGCGGAGGTAACACCCAGTGCACATATACTGGAGCGACGCGGAGGTAACTCCCAGTGCACATATACTGGAGCGACGCGGAGGTAACTCCCAGTGCACATATACTGGAGCGACGCGGAGGTAACACCCAGTGCACATATACTGGAGCGACGCGGAGGTAACACCCAGTGCACATATACTGGAGCGACGCGGAGGTAACTCCCAGTGCACATATACTGGAGCGACGCGGAGGTAACTCCCAGTGCACATATACTGGAGCGACGCGGAGGTAACCCCCAGTGCACATATACTGGAGCGACGCGGAGGTAACACCCAGTGCACATATACTGGAGCGACGCGGAGGTAACTCCCAGTGCACATATACCGGAGCGACGCGGAGGTAACCCCCAGTGCACATATACTGGAGCGACGCGGAGGTAACACCCAGTGCACATATACTGGAGCGACGCGGAGGTAACACCCAGTGCACATATACTGGAGCGACGCGGAGGTAACACCCAGTGCACATATACTGGAGCGACGCGGAGGTAACACCCAGTGCACATATACTGGAGCGACGCGGAGGTAACACCCAGTGCACATATACTGGAGCGACGCGGAGGTAACACCCAGTGCACATATACTGGAGCGACGCGGAGGTAACACCCAGTGCACATATACTGGAGCGACGCGGAGGTAACACCCAGTGCACATATACTGGAGCGACGCGGAGGTAACACCCAGTGTACATATACTGGAGCGACGCGGAGGTAACACCCAGTGCACATATACTGGAGCGACGCGGAGGTAACACCCAGTGCACATATACTGGAGCGACGCGGAGGTAACTCCCAGTGCACATATACTGGAGCGACGCGGAGGTAACACCCAGTGCACATATACTGGAGCGACGCGGAGGTAACACCCAGTGCATATATACTGGAGCGACGCGGAGGTAACACCCAGTGCACATATACTGGAGCGACGCGGAGGTAACACCCAGTGCACATATACTGGAGCGACGCGGAGGTAACACCCAGTGCACATATACTGGAGCGACGCGGAGGTAACACCCAGTGCACATATACTGGAGCGACGCGGAGGTAACACCCAGTGCACATATACTGGAGCGACGCGGAGGTAACACCCAGTGCACATATACTGGAGCGACGCGGAGGTAACACCCAGTGCACATATACTGGAGCGACGCGGAGGTAACACCCAGTGCACATATACTGGAGCGACGCGGAGGTAACACCCAGTGCACATATACTGGAGCGACGCGGAGGTAACACCCAGTGCACATATACTGGAGCGACGCGGAGGTAACTCCCAGTGCACATATACTGGAGCGACGCGGAGGTAACACCCAGTGCACATATACTGGAGCGACGCGGAGGTAACACCCAGTGCATATATACTGGAGCGACGCGGAGGTAACACCCAGTGCACATATACTGGAGCGACGCGGAGGTAACACCCAGTGCACATATACTGGAGCGACGCGGAGGTAACACCCAGTGCACATATACTGGAGCGACGCGGAGGTAACACCCAGTGCACATATACTGGAGCGACGCGGAGGTAACACCCAGTGCACATATACTGGAGCGACGCGGAGGTAACACCCAGTGCACATATACTGGAGCGACGCGGAGGTAACACCCAGTGCACATATACTGGAGCGACGCGGAGGTAACACCCAGTGCACATATACTGGAGCGACGCGGAGGTAACACCCAGTGCACATATACTGGAGCGACGCGGAGGTAACACCTAGTGCACGAGAGTGGTGGTCGTGGGCAGATCTGGGTCCATCCGCGGCTTGGACTTGGACGCTCCATCGCAGCCCGTCATCCCGGCCGTGTGGGGAGCACAACTAACTCCAAGTAGGCTTAGCACATGATTGATGCGACAATATGTCGTGGCGAGATAGACTATCCGTTCCTCTTTTATTAATTTACTTATTAAAATTCGGGAAACCTGTCTCGCCGCGAAATACTGTCGCACCAATAATGTGCTAAGCGTGCTGGGCGGGTGCTTAGACAAGTTGCCAATTGCTAACGCTTAATCGTCAATTGCAAACGAAAGGCAGCTAACTGTCTTTGTCGCACTAATAAGAAAGAATGACAGAGAGAGAAAACTACGATACGCTACTGGGCGTTAATCGTCAATTGGGTCAAAATTCTTTTCGTTGTCTTATTTTGTGTCCCTAAAACACGTGACGCAGTGGTGATTTTTTGTATGAGATGATGTTTTGTTTTCAATTTCTGATGTATGGATTAAAATCTAGCGTGAAAAAGAAATACAGGTGGACTGATTTTTTTCGTCTAAACAGCAACTAAAAGCGTGACAGAGTGATATAAAACAAGACAACGAAAATAATTTTGACCCAATTGTAAACGAAAGGCAGCTGTCTTAGTCGCACTAATAATAAAGAGTGACAAAGAAGAAAAACTACTAGCGACACTAAGCCTTAGGCACTGGTCTCACCACGAGCTACTAAGCTGTGAACTATCGGCTATAAACACGAACAAAAGATACGCACTCCCGTGTAAAAAAAAGACACGACGATCCTCTCCCAGCTATCAACTATCACCGCCGGGCGAGTATCGCCGTGTCTCTTTATTTACACGGGAGTGCGTATCTTTTGTTCGTGTTTATAGCCGATAGTTCACAGCTTAGTAGCTCGCGGCGAGACCAGTGCCTTAGGGATTGGCAACTTGGCTAAGCATCCTGCACTGTCGGCCACAGCTGTCATGTCCGCCTTGTGGGGAGCACAACTAGCTGCGCGGGGACTATTTAACACATTTTCATACATTTTCCCAAAGACCGAAACATGAGTCACACCTTAATTACAATGGTTTTGACCCTTGTCATCACTTGCCATAAGCAGAGATCGGACATGACACCAAAGTTGATTAAATGAATAATTAAACGAATCATTTCTTGAAATTTGATTTCGTAGCTCTGAGGTGACTTTTTACAATGGTTTTCATAGTTACCAGTGCCAAATAGGTAATTTTCTGAAAATGATTTAATGATTAATTATTTTAGAATTATATCTAACGTGAGACTCAAACGTATTTAAATATTTATCACACGGGTTACGTAATTTACCAAAGCCCTACGTCGCGGTCGCGGGTACTCCATGATGAGGATCCTATAAATGGATCGAAACATGTCGAGCAATTATCGACTTAAATTACGTGAGTAACCCGTGTGATAAATATTTAAATATGATTAATTATTTAATCATATTTGAAGTCATGGCCAGAGATCGGACAAATGTGCGACATTGTTCGCAATAATATGGTATTGCGAACAATGTCGCACATTTGTCCGATCTCTGGCCATAAGTTTAAAATGAAGATGGGATATGTAAAAAAAGCTTATTTAAAGTTTCTATGTCATTCCTTAAATTAAATTTATGAAACCCTTATTAAATGTATCTACATCATTTACAAACCTGGATTTTTTTACAGTGTCGTTTTGTCCTGCTCATCCTCACAAAAAACTCAATTTAACTTTCCATTCCTAGACGAATGAGATCAAACGCACCCGGCTCACAGGCGGCACAGCGGAAACAGTAGTCGAAGCCGCCGGGGTCGGCGGAGCCCTAGCGCTCGACTGGGCCGCTAAAGTGCTGTACTACTGCGCGCAGGATCTACTGTGGGCAGCTGGCCCGCTGGGGGAGAGGGCTTCGCCACTGTGTGCTGTGGCTAATGTCACTGCCATCGCTGTGGATGTACACAGGTAGGGTTATATTAGGTGCTACATAATACCGTCGCTTTACTTAATATCCTATCTGCACTTTGACGGAAAAAACAGGCGCGCGGAATAGATGGCATTTCCATGATTGCTGTAGATTTGAGTAAGTTTAGCTACGATATTGTAAACGAAAGGCACAGGCGATCGACGGGCCCGTAAGTGCTGTACTACTGCGCGCAAGATTTACTGTGGGCAGCCGGCCCGCTGGGGGAGAGGGCTTCTCCACTGTGTGCTGTGGCTAATGTCACTGCCATCGCTGTGGATGTACACAGGTAGGGTTATATTCATCATCATCAGCCTATGATAGTCCACTGCTCGACGTAGGCCTCTCCTATTAACTATGCGCATTAGGAGGTAAATGCCCATAATCGCCACGCTGGGCAAGCGGATTGGCGATCGTAGTAATGTGTCTACTATGATGACGCTGCTGCCCGTCAACAATCTTTTATTAAATAATGGTAAGTGACACTTCAATCCCTTAGTCGACTCTTACGACCTATTAACTATGCGTATAGACGCATTAAGAGGTAAATGCCCATAATCGCCACGCTGGGCAAGCGGATTGGAGATCGTAGTAATGTGTCCACTATGATGACGCTGCTGCCCATCAACAATCTTTTATTAAATAATGGTAAGTGACACTTCAATCCCTTAGTCGACTCTTACGACACCCGCAGGAGGAGTTGGGGTGGTGACAAATGTATTCTTACTGCCGTCACCACACGGCATAAATCCATAAGACTGGCATCAATTACCAATATTGACAACATTTCATATTTTTTAGTGCTAGTTTTTATTGTCTGTTTTGAAAGAACTCAATAATAAAAGATACACGTATTTTTTATTTATCAAAAAAACTGCTGTTATAGTGCGAAAAACCCTTTTTATTATTACTTCGAGCAGAAAGAGCGTAAGTTACAAACGTCTAGAATCAGCTAAATGACGTCGCAAGTTATGTTTCATACACATAAGAAAACGACGAAAAACGGTAACAAGTGTCAAATGTCACTGCCAAATATAAGTGACATTCCAAAAACACACAACACAACAGATTTTTTGGTTATAGTGGCAGCTCTGAATCAGCTATGATATGATATGACGTCACTTCCCCTTAAAATTATTTTTAAGATTTTTACCAAAAATATGTCGAATAAAAAATTAAAAAATATATTTTTGTGATCTACATGCGTATAGCTCGAAATGGTTTTCGATTTAAGGATATCGAAAATTTTGAAACGTTATCAATTACCAATCTTTTAAAGGGTCCACGCTAGGGCTCCCGATATACGTACTATTCGCCGAACCGTAGCTCCGTGTTCTTAACCCCGGCGGTACTAAGATCACGAATTTCACAGTCACGCCGAGATACGTACCCGAATCTTTGTTTGTATACGTATCTACGAATCTTGGCTTCGTTCTGGCAACGACTGCTCGTGGCATGGATCCGGCCGGACCAATTACTATGCAAACAAATAATGCCTATTATTGAATAACAGCTTGTTTTAAAGTACGTATTGGGTATTATACTCTGAATCGGGATGAACGATATTTTATTGATTAGACTTGCATTTTTCGTATCGATTTAAGTTATAGAATAACGTGGTAGGTACTGTGTTCTATATAACAAGCGACGGTGTTATTTATGGATTAGAATTTATATTGTGATTTTGATTCACCAGATAGAAAAATTAAAAAATAATGTTAAAAATATTTGGCCAAATTGCTATACATAAAAGATAATACAGTCGTTCATTTAAGTTTATTACCTGACGGGGCGGCCCTTTTGTAGATAAGACCTATACTAAGAATTTGCACGCGCAAAGTAGCTAACAATAGTTTGTCTGCGATGTAATTGACCACACGTGGTAATTTTACTGATAAATATGTTAACTTGGGCTTTTCCTGGTACACCTTTTGTTTGTGAAGTTGAATGAAATAGCCGCATCTTTGGTTTGATATAAATAAGCGGGGATGTTTTAGTAAATTTGAAAAGGGCAATTTCGGGTTTTGGTTTTATACGTGTTTAGTCACTAATAAGATTGCAGGCCGGGCAGACTTAGCGAGAGTTTAGTCGAATTTAAATTAATTGTTTTTTTTATTATTTTGTTACGTTTTTGTATTGTTACTGTTGGTGAGACGACAGCGTTTTTAAAGTGTATTAATAATGAAGATCAGTTGGGTGTGGAGTTATGCCACCAGGGTCGGTGACATGGCTTTATGCACTTTGTGCAATGATCGTACGAACAATGAGTTTTTGTGTCGTGGTGGTACAACAGGATCGATAGGAAAGCATTTGAAAGCGGTGCACCTAAAATCTCCCGTCATCGTCACGACATCCAATGAGTTAGTATATTGTATTTTTTAATTATATTGCTTTTTAATATCCTTTTATGTTTTAAAAGTTCCTTATTTTGTAGGAAATAACGCTGTAAATTTGTATATTTATGACGCATTTATTTTGTTCCTGAGTTATGGGTTTCCTAGTATAGATTAATCGTTGTCTGGTACCCTCAATATTGATTTATGTATTTATTTATATCAACTTTATTGCACGAAAGAAAAACTTAAATTATGATATTTAGAACTAAGAAAAAATATTTACTCCGCACTGTGTTATGTATTTTTTAACTTCCGTTCACATCTCATTATTAAATTAGGTAATTAATACATGACAATGTGTCAGTTTTTATTAATATTGAACTCAGAAAATATCTATATTTTATAGTTCTTCCCTCCTTACCTAAAAAAGTAAAATATTAATATGTAAAATTTAATCTCAGTACGTATACACGTTATCATACTGAAATTAAGTACGACTAAGTTATCGCACTTTACGTTAGAAAGGCAATTAGGTAACCACTAAATTAGATTCACAAATATCACGGAACATTCTCATCCGTTTTCTTTAGTCCTTAAAGACAACGCATCGAATCGTCACTCAACAACGCGAGCGGAACGGATCTGCGTGTAATTAAGATACGTATCCCCGTGTACACGTGTATACGTAACTTTGTTGATACGTAGCCGTGTAACACGCAGGAAACGGGCCTTAAAACCGTTGCCGTGTAACACGGCAACGGGGATCCGGCTACGGTTACACGAAACACGGTCACGACCACGAGCCCTAGTCCACGCTAGGCGAGCCAAGTACGACCCGAACACAATTCGTCTAAAGTGGACCAACTTACGAGCGTCCAACGATCGCGCTCCGAACGTTTCGCTCGTGCTCGGCTGCGTTCCGCCAGTTGTCGGTTTTTGACGAATACAAAGGGATTCGTTTGAGGAAAGTGCTCGTTGTAGGTTCGTCGTACGTCCTCGGTTGACACCACGAACGACGAACTGAGAACGACTCTACTCGTGTTCGGCTCGTACACGGCTCCTCTAGCATGGACCCACCTTTATGCTTCTGTCTTTCGTCTTTCATTTTATTTAAGGTCTTCCACTTAAAAGAAGTTTTATTTCTGCCCTCCGGCCGGCAAACAGCACATTGCTGGCCGCTGCGCTAAACTAAGTTGCCGCCTGCCGGCTCCGTTGAGCAGAAAAATTGTAAACACACCTCAGCCGTTAAATGGAAAAGTCATCCGAGACTTTTCCCACTTAAATGGCCTTGGCATGTAATTACTATTATGCATCCGTTTCTCAACTTGTTCTACGAGTATTATGCACATTGATTTAGAATATATAAGTGGCTCCCCAAACAGCTCAAAAAAATGGCCCCAAAAAATGGGCTGCAGAAGTAAATATTGCGGTCCTTTTGCTCCGCTATTCAGTTCTGACAGTTGACATTTGGTCACCTTACGGTATAGCATCATTATTCCTTAAACATAAAAAGTTTCTACTATTTTGCGGTGTTGTTCGCAAATTTGACACTTATTGCTCACTTCACAAAGTTTTTTATTCTTTGAGTTTTTTTTATTATAGTTTATTGTAAGTGAGCGTTATTAGCTTCAACTGAAACATGATAGAAATGACTTTTAGTGCCACTTTTCTTGTTTTTTTTGTTTGGCTCTGTGCGTCCATTTATTATTTAATGTCATTGATTATGCATCTATTTCGCTTTGTGGTATAATTTTTGTTTATGAAAACACTATTAACAGAGGCAAGCTCTACTGGGCAGTGTCGAGCACCGGCGATGGTGCCGGCGCGAAGATCGAAGCTGCGACCAGTGATTGCGGCGACCGGAAAATCATCAACGACGCCACGCGAGACCCGCTGCTGGCTGGAGTTCATAGTACGTATAGAATTAGCCAGTGGTGGCATCGTTGATACCTACACGGTTTTTTTACAATTTAGTATCATAAATCATAATAGTTTTTTCTCAAACATGCAATGTTGTCATTATGTTTGTCATAATAGGCTTTAAAGTACCTATGACTTTGCAGGCGGTTGACATCGAGATAATAGTAAAGGATTTTCATACGAATTTAACGGCCTAGGCCCGAAAGTAATATTTTTTAAAACATGGCGTTGGTTTTCATGAACAGGCTAAACAGCTAAATTCTGTTTTTTTTATTGTCATATTTTTTATTTCATTGCATATGTTTGAGAAAAGCACTATACATGCCTCGCCGTGAATTGGGCTTACCGGCTTCGTATCACTGTCCATACCTACTCAGCCGATAAGCCCATCTTTCCCGGTGTCTGCAGTAATGTACTATTTCACTATGATGACGCTGCTGCCCATTATCAATCTTCTATCAAGAGTAGTCAGTTACACTTCAATCTCTTAGTCTACTCTTACGACATCCGCGGGAAGATCCTTATCATTTTCGTCAAACGTCGTGTTATGTAGCGTATAAAATATTGCAAAATTTTGACAAGTTTAATTACTTGACAGGTTTGACAGTAGAGCCGAAAACAGGATGGCTGTACTGGGTCAATCTTGCGTCCGCATCCATCCAGTACATGGATGTTAAGACGGGAGAATTCTTTACCGTAAGTTATTTTCTTGTATGTAATCCTAATATGCCCATTATCAACTACTTAAGTACCCATGATGTTTCTGATGTATTGTATTGTATTCTGACCATTTTTCCGCAACTCGACATGGACCGTGCCTATTTTGCTTGGTCCCAACTTTGGCCCAGTACTTTTAGATGACTTCACATACAACTTTGAATTTCTTCGCAAATGTATGCAGGTTTCCTCACGATGTTTCCCTTCATCGTAAATCACTTGTGAATATCAAATGGTGATTTCCTACCTATTTCATCACTAGATCTAAACGGGTAAAATTAATTATATGGAGTTAAACGTCCACCATTCCACATATCTACCTACCTAAGACATACGAAAACTTAACTTTGATTGATCAATAAGAATTTCTTCGCAGATGTATGCAGGTTTCCTCACGATGTTTTCCTTCATCGTAAAGTGAATATCAAATGGTGATTTCCTATCTATTTCATCACTAGATCTATACGGCTAAAATTAATTATGTGGAGTTAAACGTCCACATATCTACCTACAGGGGTAGGCTAGTCATACGGAAACTCAACTTTGATTGATTAATAAATAAATAAATATCGTAGGACATCTTACACAAATCAACCTAGTCCCACGATAAGCTCAATTAAGGCTTGTGATGTGGGTACTAGGCGACGAATACATATAATAAATATACATATAAATACTTAAATACATAGATACCCATGACCAAGGAACAAATATTTATGATAAATAAATACACAAATAAATTCCTTCGCCGGAATTCGAACCCGGAACCTCCAGCTTCGTAGGCAGGGTCACTACCAGCTAGGCTACGGAGGTTGACGTATTAATAACACACGAAAGAATTGGTAACTATTGTTACAATCTTGTGGATTTACCCAATTTACCTATTTCCTACCAGGTGGAACTAGAAACGGGTGCTCGTCCTTTAGCCATGGAGATCCATTTCGAACGGCTGCTGTGGGCTGACGGGGATAGTCTGAAGGCTTGCCAACTACCCCGCGATCGGACGCAGGCTACACAAAACTGCGTGACTTCGGAGGTGCTTCGGCCTAATACTGGTGAGTCACGATTTATTTGTAAAATGAAAACGAATAATAATTTACAAATACAAAATGTTATGAAAGAGGATTCCATATTATGTTACTTCTCACTTACATGGCGTGACTCTTAGGGTAAATCCATGTAACTATCATGAAAGTAACCATCTCATCGTTTTATTTACATTTGATACAAGTATATGTTACATCATATTTAGATAGGTATCATTTTGATATTTAAAGAAATATAATAACGGAAAAATTTGCACGATTAATAAATAAAGACAAGAAAAATTGGTCTCACAACTACACTCTTGCGTGGAATAGCCATGATAACTGGCAAATCAAAACAACATCTTTTTTCGAACGCTCAGAACTATTTTTTTATATTTGAAATGGGCTTACTCATGGCTACTATCGCTACTATGAAGTTTTATATGAAATACACAAAAGTGATGTCACGATTGTAAATGCCAAATGATATCTTTTAAGTTCTTTCCAATTTAATAAATAGAAGTTCTGTACATAAAATTTAGCAATTTATATGTATTAGTAATAATTTTTTCGTGCATTATATCGTACACAATGTTAAATAATTTATTTGAACTACAGGGTTGCGTTTTATAAAGTTACAATTTACAATTTCGCTGTTTGCCTCTTTTTCTAGCCAATATGTGCGTGCGTTAGAGAGGCAAACAGTGAAATTGTAAATTGTATCTTTATAAAACGCGACCCAGGCATCATCCCTATAGCCCTTATTGTGTATGTTAATCGAACGGGTATAACCCCGAGATGGTTCCGTTTGGCAACGTGTCGGGGTTGATGATGGGATCTTATCGAAATCGGATGAAGTCGGATTTTAATGGTGATTACCACTTTCATATTTCTTCACCAGATAACGTGCTATCTCTCCGAGTATACGACGCCGCGACTCAGAACGACACGCGCGGCGCTTGCGCATTGCGAGCTCCTAGCGCTGCGTGCGCGCATCTGTGTCTGCCTGTGTCGGAGACACAGAGTCGATGTGTGTGTGCCGCTGGGTACAGGGCTAACGGGACGAAGTGCATTCGTAAGTTGATTGTATATTTGTAGTGATGAAATGTAAATGATCCTGGTCACGGCACCAAATGAAATTAACAACTTTGGTAATACAACGTGTTATCTCTCCGAGTATACGACGCCGCGACTCAGAACGACACGCGCGGCGCTTGCGCATTGCGAGCTCCTAGCGCTGCGTGCGCGCACCTGTGTCTGCCTGTGTCGGAGACACAGAGTCGGTGTGTGTGTGCTGCTGGGTACAGGGCTAACGGGACGAAGTGTATTCGTAAGTTGATTGTATATTTGTGGGGAAATTTAAATGATCCTGGTCACGGCACCAAATGAAATTAACAACTTTGGTAATACAACGTGTTATCTCTCCGAGTATACGACGCAGCGACTCGGAATGACACATGTGGCGCTTGCGCATTGCGAGCTCTTAGCGCTGCTTGCGCGCATTTGTGTCTGCCTGTGTCGGAGACGCAGAGTCGATGTGTGTGTGCTGCTGGGTACAGGGCTAACGGGACGAAGTGTATTCGTAAGTTGATTGTATATTTGTGGGGAAATGTAAATGGTCCTGGTCACGGTACCAAATTAAATTAACAAGTTTGGTAAGTCAACTTACTATCTTTCCGAGTATACGAAGCAGCGACTCGGAATGACACGCGCGGCGCTTGCGCATTGCGAGCTCCTAGCGCTGCGTGCGCGTATCTGTGTCTGCCTGTGTCTGTGCCTGAGACACAGAGTCGGTGTGTGTGTGCTACTGGGTACAGGGCTAACGGGACGAAGTGCATTCGTAAGTTGATTGTATATTTGTAGTGGGTAAATGTAAATGATCCTGGTCACGGCACCAAATTAAATCAAAAACTTTAGTAAGTAGTATAGAAAGCAAGTCATTGGCATAGAGTTTTTATTTGTATACAGACATATTTAGAAGGAATTTCCGCTTCTATATTTGTTTCAGTTTTAACATTTTTTGCTTAATGAGTAAATTTTTTTTGACTGACACTTTCGTTTCTCATATTTGAGTCAATGATTATTTGCATCAACGACAGTAACAGTCACATTGTGTACAAACGGTAAAAGGAGAACAAATAAGCTAAATAAAACCGTTTCAAAACATTCATTTCGATAACATGATGCTTAGCGAGCCAATCGCTAACGCTTAGTAGCGTACCGTAGTTTTCCCTCTCTGTCACTCTTATTAGTGCGATAAAGATAGTTAGCTGCCTTTCCTTCAGGATTGACGATTAAGCGTTAGCGATTGGCAACTTGTCTAAGCACCCAGGGGCTCTTTTATACCTAACCGATAATAAACACCTACCAAAGAGTAAATTTATTTTTAGTACAGATGATGCCTTTTTTAGGCTCTAGTGCGAGAAGTGGGTCATTTTACGTCAGGTCGAAAACTTTGGAGGGCCATCTGTACTAAAAAACGTCGTACGAGACACGTGCAAAAACGAAATTCGTAACTCGTGTCGATTTAAAACAACCCCTTCGGTCGTGTTTTAAAACATCGCCACTCGTTTCGGATTTCCTGTTTTTCGACTTGTGTCGTAATGTAATATTTTTTTTAACAGCTGAAGATGAGATCCTAGTATATTCGATGAGCTGGGAGATCCGCGCGCTGTCTCTAACGGCGCCGACGCGCACCGTGCTGCCGCCCATCGCGCAGCCCGCGCTCTGCACTGCGCTGGACTACCGCGCAGGTACTGACAGCTGAAGATGAGATCCTAGTATACTCGATGAGCTGGGAGATCCGCGCGCTGTCTCTAACGGCGCCGACGCGCACCGTGCTGCCGCCCATCGCGCAGCCCGCGCTCTGCACTGCGCTGGACTACCGCGCAGGTACTGACAGCTGAAGATGAGATCCTAGTATACTCGATGAGCTGGGAGATCCGCGCGCTGTCTCTAACGGCGCCGACGCGCACCGTGCTGCCGCCCATCGCGCAGCCCGCGCTCTGCACTGCGCTGGACTACCGCGCAGGTACTGACAGCTGAAGATGAGATCCTAGTATACTCGATGAGCTGGGAGATCCGCGCGCTGTCTCTAACGGCGCCGACGCGCACCGTGCTGCCGCCCATCGCGCAGCCCGCGCTCTGCACTGCGCTGGACTACCGCGCAGGTACTGACAGCTGAAGATGAGATCCTAGTATACTCGATGAGCTGGGAGATCCGCGCGCTGTCTCTAACGGCGCCGACGCGCACCGTGCTGCCGCCCATCGCGCAGCCCGCGCTCTGCACTGCGCTGGACTACCGCGCAGGTACTGACAGCTGAAGATGAGATCCTAGTATACTCGATGAGCTGGGAGATCCGCGCGCTGTCTCTAACGGCGCCGACGCGCACCGTGCTGCCGCCCATCGCGCAGCCTGCGCTCGGCACTGCGCTGGACTACCGTGCAGGTACTTAGGATTAGGACTATACTTGTAGGTCGATTCGCCAAAGCTGGCAGGAATGTAATATAACCGCTGCACCAATTTAGGTTAAATGGGTGAATATCTAAGCGTTTCAACCGCCTAATTTTGGTGGCATAATTTTTGACAAAGTTTCTATTCGTTACAATGTGCTACTTTGTCATTTGAAGGAGGCACGGTACCATATGCAAATGACGAAGTATATCTTTGAGACGTTTAGAAACTTCGGCAAAAATGATGCCACCAAAATTAGGCGGTTGCAACGCTCAGATATTCACCCAAATATAGTTTGGAAACAGAAGGATAAATAATTGTTTCCATTATCAAAATTCGTGGTCTAAAAAGTGTAATACCGGGTAGGGATATTTGTACGAGAAAAAAACATTAATTCCACACATACGGCTCGTTCAAAAATCATTTGCACCAAAATCGATGACTTTTTGAAAGTTGCGTACAAAGCTATTTAATTAATAATGTGTACCTCTACAAACATACTATGTGTATATAATAGGAGGAACCGTGGATTGCGAGTCCAGTTTGAAATACAGTAGTTCGTTGAAGATGGAACGGTGCCAGGGTGTCTACGCAAGTAGCATCTCATACCAACATCCGTCCCAAGCTCCAAGGAACCAATTTTATTGATATAATATCTGTGGGGCGATTTTTATAGATGGCGACTGGATATACTGGGCGGACTCAGAGAGCGGTACAGTGGCTCGAGCGCGACGCGATGGTACGGGACGCTCGGCGTTGGTATCTCAGCCGGAACCGCTCGACGCGCAGCCTATGGATTGGCTTTCGGGTAAGGAATGGATCATAATCATTACATTTTTAGTAAAGATGGTGCCTTTTTTAGGCTCTAGTGCGAGAATGTGTCATTTGAAGTCAGGTCCAAAACTTCGGAGAGCCATCTGCACTAAAAAACGTCGTACGAGACACGTGCAAAATCGAAATTCATAACTCGTGGCGATTTAAAACACTCCCCATCTTTCATGTTTTAAAACATCGCCACTCGTTTCGTATTTCATGTTTTTCGCACTTGTGTCGTAATGTACTATTTTAATACAATCAGCTCACATATGAAATATTGTCTTCTCTGGCACGCTCGCTCGGCCGTATATACCAACATGGCCGGAAATCCTCATTTTCCCTGCCTCTGATGTAATGTACAGTCAAGGGCATTAATATACATACACTTCTCCATACTGATCCCTTACAAATGTGTCTATATATTAATGCACTCGACTGTACTATATTAGTCAAAGTTAAATTCAATATTTCATAAAACAATCTAGGTACTAGGTAAATATGTCTCTGTCCAGGACTCGCTGTGGATTGGGTAGCTGGAAACATCTACTGGTCGGACCCCCGTCGCAACCTAGTTGAAGTGTCGCGTGCAAATGGTGACCATCGCTACGTCCTCATCGATACCGATCCGCTGGCCGTGACAAGTATGTACTGACAAACTAAGAAGCTTCACAGATAACAATCTATATTTATTTATTTTTCAGTTGAAAGAAAAAAAGGTAAACAGATATGGATGACTTTCCATAGCAAAGTCAAAGTCAAATGATTCTTTATTCAAATTGGAATAGCAATAAACTCTTTTGAATGGTCTAAGTTACATAAAATGAAAACTACTTCCGGTTCTAACTCTAGTTCCAGCATTAAACGTCTTTGACATATATGTAATATGTAGTCGTGAAACACGTTCGCAGATATATTTTTACGTTAATACTAATAAATATTAATAATTTTAACAATAAATGTATGTCACCGCTTGCCTCGATAGCAAAGAGAAATCATTGTTATGGCAGGTGTCCGGACCTCTTTTCTATAGTTCCATCTCTGATCCATCCATCCTCCATCACCATAGCCCATTAGTCTTTTCCATTACTTCTCAATAGTCTCTATACGCCTGCTGGGACCGGTTTACGGATATTTATGGTGTACAACACAGCAAATTTCTCCAAAGGGACTCTATGTGTTGGATCTGTATCCCCGCGCAAGCCTATCAAAAAACCGGGATTTGTAAGCCCGTGATTCCCAAGGAGATACAAATGCATGTGAACTTCAGGTTTAAGGTTTTTAAGTTGGTGATAAAAACAAGATTGTGTTCTGAAAGTGCATGATTATGAAATAAAAGTTTGCAGTATGTATCTAATAAAGTTTCATGCATTTTTTTAAATATGTGTTATTCTATAGCCCTGGCAGTGGATTCTGTTCGTGGTTGGCTGTTCCTCTCTGGCGGCGGCTGGATTCAACGGTCGCGTCTCGACGGCTCACAACGCGAGCTTCTTTACAATGGCACCGCAGTCGCCGATATCGCTGTTGACTCTGAGGTAAAACGTCACGTTAAAGGACTAGGACCAAGCCTTAGATATTCCAAAAAAACCGTCCAAGGGCTTCCTAGTTATAGGAAGGCTAAGACACGTATAACAACAAAGGTGAGTTGTACTGCGCGTGTCGTAACAGAACCTTTAAAAGCAAATTTAGTTTTGCAAGCCATCCGTGCTCATGAGCGGCGCTTATGATGGCGATGAAGCCGGGTTTCGCCATTGACGGCTTCAAGGAGGACGATATATTGTATAGACTCTGTGGTATTGAGGTGCTTGTGTAAGCCATGGAATATTTATAGTCCTAGCGGTGGATTCTGTTCGCGTGTCAACGACTCACAACGCGTTACAGGTACTGGTTTATTGTTGTGTTATCCATGTTGCTGTTGATGCCCTATAAAAATAAAATAAATAGAATAATTATAGCCGTGGCGGTGGATTTTGTTCGTGGTTGGTTGTTCCTCTCTGGCGGCGGCTGGATCCAACGGTCGCGTCTCGACGGCTCACAACGCGAGCTTCTTTACAATGGCACCGCAGTCGCCGATATCGCTGTAGACTCTGAGGTAAAACGTCTCAACAGAAAAACCTACGACCAGGCTGCTTAGCCAAGTTGCCAATCGCTAGCGCTTAGTAGTGTATCGTAGTTTTCTCTCTCTGTCACTCTTTGATTTTAGTGCGACAAAGACAGTTAGCTGCCTTTCGCTTACGATTGACGATGAAGCGCTTGCGATTGGCAACTTGTCTAAGCACCCAGGCCTTAGATATTCCAACGTCCAAGGGCTTCCTAGTTATAGGAAGGCTAAGACACGTATAACAACAAAGGTGAGTTGCACTGCGCGCGCCAGAACAGAACCTTTAAAAGCAAATTTAGTTTTGCAAGCCACGTCCGTGCTCATGAGCGGCGCTTATGATGGCAATGAAACCGGGTTTCGCCATTGACGGATACTTCAAGGAGGACGATATATATAGACTCTGTGGTACTGAGGTGTAGTTGTGTAAGACATGGAATATTTATAGTCCTAGCGGTGGAGTCTGTTCGCGTGTCAACGACTCACAACGCGAACCACCGTCGCTGATATCGCCGTAGACTGAGGTACTGGTTTATTGTTGTGTTATCCATGTTGCTGTTGATGCCCTAAAAAAATAAAATAAATAGAATATCTATAGCCCTGGCGGTGGATTTTGTCCGTGGTTGGCTGTTCCTCTCTGGCGGCGGCTGGATTCAACGGTCGCGTCTCGACGGCTCACAACGCGAGCTTCTTTACAATGGCACTGCAGTCGCCGATATCGCTGTTGACTCTGAGGTATTTAATTAAAAGCACAATTTATGTACATAGATTAAATCTAACTAATCTACTTAACCTAACCTACCGAGGATGCTGGCGGCATTTCCTCGCAATACTGATGCGTTGTGCGAGGAAGTCGCCAGCTCTTCGGTCTTTAGTTACATCAACCAGACGTTTCGCGATCTCAAATCAGCAAACAATTTGCGTGCGCTGGGGCCCCAAGAACCTAAAGTTTCTACGCCAAACGATACAAAATCGTACTCTTTGCCGAGGCCCTTATATTTATTATATATATTAAAAGTGTAATTGTTGTGTTATCCTTATATGGAGTGCGGCTCCACTCACGCGGAGCGGAGCGGATCTGTGGGAGCTCGGCCAATGAGACCGCATCACAGTGATTTGTATTTGAAGACAATTTTTTTAGTCATAATAGGTAGACGTTTGACTACGATCATACCTGCTGGTAAGTGATGATGCAGTCTATGGTGGAGAACGTTTATCTATGAGATACCTATTCACTCTTGCCTTGAAGATATTTGTTTTCAAAAGTTATTGCGTAACTATATCTATTGTTTATGTATAATGTGATTATCTGTGAGTTCCTATAATCGACTATAAATCTAACTCAAGTCTATAAGAAATCATTCGAATTAAGTTCACAATTTTTCTTAAACTACTGTAAAATTCAATGTACATTTTTCATCCCTAGAACGAGATGGTGTACTGGGCGGACACGTTCGACGTCTCCCTCTGGCGCATGCGCTACGACGGTCGCGCTCGCACCTGCGTAGCACGCGGCGACCCGCTACGACACCCCGCCGCGGTCACCGTACACAAACATCGCCTTTATTGGATAGACACGTGAGTACTGCATGCACTACGTGTCGCATGCGCTACGGCGGTCGCTCACATGAAGGACTGCGACATGCTACGACACCTCAGTGTTATCACCATCGCATATACTGGATAAACATGTGACAGCACATACTACGTCTCTGCTCTATACGCGCTACGACGGTCGCTCACCTGAAGCGCGACAGCCCGCTACGACACGTGCGTACTGGATGTGCTACGAGTCTGTATACGCTTGGCCACTTATATAGCGCAGCGATTCGCTACAAGATACCTGACTGCAATCACCGTCCACAACTGCCTTTATTGGACAAACACGTGAGTACTGCACGTGCTACGTGTCTCTGAATGTGCTACGACGGTCGGTATCGCACCTACGTAGCGCGCGGCGACCCGCTACGACACCCCGCCGCCGTCACCGTACAGAAACACCGCCTATACTGGATAGATACGTGAGTACTGCACGTGCTACGAGTCTCTGAATGCGCTACGACGGTCGCGCTCGCACCAGCGTAGCGCGCGGCGACCCGCTACGACACCCCGCAGCCGTTACCGTCCACAAACACCGCCTATACTGGATAGATACGTGAGTACTGCACGTGCTACGAGTCTCTGAATGCGCTACGAAGGTCGATATCACACCTGCGTAGCGCGCGGCGACCCGCTACGACACCCCGCAGCCGTTACCGTCCACAAACACCGCCTATACTGGATAGATACGTGAGTACTGCACGTGCTACGAGTCTCTGAATGCGCTACGACGGTCGATATCGCACCTGCGTAGCGCGCGGCGACCCGCTACGGCACCCCGCCGCCGTTACTGTTCACAAACATCGCCTATACTGGATAGATACGTGAGTACTGCACGTGCTACGAGTCTCTGAATGCGCTACGACGGTCGATATGGCACCTGCGTAGCATGCGGCGACCCGCTACGACACCCCGCTGCCGTCACCGTACACAAACATCGCCTATACTGGATAGATACGTGAGTACTGCACGTGCTACGAGTCTCTGAATGCGCTACGACGGTCGATATCGCACCTGCGTAGCGCGCGGCAACTCGCTACGACACCCCGCCGCTGTCACTGTACACAAACATCGCCTATACTGGATAGATACGTGAGTACTGCACGTGCTACGAGTCTCTGAATGCGCTACGACGGTCGATATCGCACCTGCGTAGCGCGCGGCGACCCGCGACGACACCCCGCCGCCGTTACCGTTCACAAACACCGCCTATATTGGATAGACACGTGAGTACTGCACGTGCTACGAGTCTCTGAATGCGCTACGAAGGTCGATATCGCACCTGCGTAGCGCGCGGCGACCCGCTACGACACCCCGCCGCCGTCACCGTCCGACGTGAGTACTGCACGTGCTACGAGACTGAATGCGTTACGAGCTACGACAATCGCTCACTTACAAAACACAGCGATCCGCTATTACACCTCACTGCTATTACCGTCCACAACTGCCTTTATTGGATAGACACGTGAGTACTGCACGTGCTACGAGTCTCCATGCGCTACGATGGTCGCTCGCTTGAAACCCTTCGACCCGCTACGACACCCTGCCGCCGTCACCGTCCACAAACACCCGCTTATAAATACTGGACAGACACGTGACATGAGTACTGCACGTGCTACATCTTGCATGATATCTGCGACCATATATAACATGCACGTCTAATGCCAGCTCAAAAATGCCCCCAAACACAATGTTCAATTGTGCCAAGATGGGCAGGACATCGCGCTTTTCTTAACATCACGCATATTTCGGTGCAACATCTTTGAAAAAATGTATATAACTAGAATATAGCCAATCAAAACTTTGGCGGTTTAAGTTTTTACATGTTTACATTGAAATTCAATACCGTGATGGCCGTTTTTGAAAGCTAATTTAGTATGGCGTGTGGCTTCCATGTTTTATTTGTTCGTAGCGTGATATAATTAATCCTATATAAATGACAGAATTAATTTTTCCATCCCAATTAGCTTCAGCGCAATAGACACTGAAGTTCACCGTGTTTTCAATATACATTTCATGTTTCTATGAAAAACCAAAGGGAACTACGTCTATATATGGAATAGTAAATCTCCTTTTGTTTCAGTATGTGGAAACGCGGCTGCATTCTATCGGCGCCGCTCACGAATATCAGTGACTATGAAGTCCTCCTCGAGAACGCTGGCGACAGCCTTAAGGATTTATTCGTAAGATAACTATAATTATTTGTTATAGTTGGTTTCAATCACAAGAGATGCGCAAATTTGTCAAAACGTAACGTTGATATGCCATAATAATAATAATATAGGTTGTCACTAAAAAGTGTCGGCAAATTTAACGCTTTAGCAGAGCAGGCTGACAGGTCAAAAATGACAATCAAATGACAGTCTTACACCTTGAAAATTAGAATACATGTTTCAACTGCCGCTTGTGGTAAATATATTGCCTGCTAAGAGTGATAATGCAATGCAGAGTGAAAATTCTAATGTTTTATTTTTGTAAAGTATAATTTTGCGACACTAATAATTAACATCACGTCCAGATCTGGTCAAACGCGTCCCAAACCCTTCCACCGCCGTCATCCGGGCTGACGATCAACCCGTGCAGCGTCCACAACGGCGGCTGCGCAGAGCTGTGCCTGTGGGACGGCGCCGGCGCACACTGCGCGTGCCCGCATGGAGACATCGCTGACTTGCACAACTGCACGCGTGAGTACTGCACTGCACGGCGACAACCGTGCAGTGTCCACAACGGCGGCTGCGCAGAGCTGTGCCTGTGGGACGGCGCCGGCGCACACTGCGCGTGCCCGCATGGAGACATCGCCGACTTGCACAACTGCACGCGTGAGTACTGCACTGCACGGCGACAACCGTGCAGCGTCCACAACGGCGGCTGCGCAGAGCTGTGCCTGTGGGACGGCGCCGGCGCACACTGCGCGTGCCCGCATGGAGACATCGCTGACTTGCACAACTGCACGCGTGAGTACTGCACTGCACGGCGACAACCCGGGCAGCGTCCACAACGGCGGTTCTCGTTATTTTGAAATACGAAGCGAAAATTTTTGTTTCTAGAAAGTAAGAACAAGTAGCGTACTCAAGTTATATATTTTTTAATTTCTTTCAATGTAAAAAAATACACACACACACATACACGCGCACACACACACACACACACATACATACACACACACACACCACACACACACACACACACACACACACACACACACACACACACACACGCACACACACACACACACACACACACACTCACACTCACAGACACTATAAAGACCTTAATAATCGACTTTTTAAGACTCAATGTGGACTACAGTTGCTTAGTTTGTTATTCATTTTATTAATTTTAATGCAATTAAACTGTGACGTAACCATGGCAACCTGCATGATTCAAATTCAAATTCAAATTCAAATAATTTATTGTATGAAAGTGAGTAGTAATAAAGGGTGTACAGTAGTTTTGTAGTTCTTCACAATCAGCCAGTATATGGCGCACAATAGATTTTCATTACATGTCATTGGATAAAATTTTAATGTCAATATATTAGAATTATGAATATTATAATGGATGAATTGAATGAATTGTGAAATTATTATTATTACTGTGAATATAAAGAAGTCAATGTCATGCCATGAAAAGTGTTACGAGAACAGATGATCAATAAAATAAACATATGTGGATGAAATTAAGTAAAATTAAATTAAATTAAATAAAATTAAATAAGCTGCACTATGCTATCAATCGAGATGTCAGGAAATAAGTATAAGTAATGTCATATAGTGTTGGTTTCAAAATGCTCATTAATATCGTAGTACAGCCTACCTAAGCACCAATCGAATAATTTAGTTTTGAAGCGTACGCAATCTGGGGACTTTAGATCTTCAGGTAGTCTGTTAAAAATCTTCACCGACATATACAATATACTTTTTTCAAAGTGAGCGGACTTGTGGTTCGGATACTGAAGATTAAACCCATGGAGCCTGGATGTTGACCTTGAGTTCGATGGTATAACTTTATATGAATGTAAATGGTTTTTAACAAAAAGGCACACTTCATAGATGTACAACGTGGGTAAAGGCAGAATTTTTAACTTTTTAAATAGTGGCCGACAAGAGTCGATCGTCCTTGCTCCACACATAGCTCTCACACAGTTTTTTTGCAATAAAAATAACCGGTTTGCGTATGTGGAGTTACCCCACAAGACAAGACCATACCGGAGGTTTGACATGATGTAGCCGTGGAAGGCCAATAAGGCAGTTTTTTGTGACGACATCTGTGTTAGCCTGCGCAGAGCAAAGACAAATCTGTTGAGTTTATTAATTAAGTGTTGAAATTGCCAATTACAGTGACGATCAAGTACAACACCGAGAAATCGTATGGATTCAACATTTTCTATACATTCTTGATTAAATTCAATTTGTAAACCTACGGGTTTGCTTTGTGGTGCAAAGAATTCCATACATTTGGTTTTACTTATGTTTGCTTTTAATTCATTTATTTGCAACCATTTGTTGATATCATTGAAGACCGAGTTTGCTTCAGTTAGGTATGTTAAAGGATTTTGGCCTGGAATAATAACCGAACAATCATCAGCAAAAAGTAGTACCTTATGGCGAGTGATATTGGGCAGGTCGTTAATATAGACTAGGAATAATAAAGGGCCTAGTATACTGCCCTGTGGTACACCCTTATCCACAGTCACTTCACCAGAAAGCACCCCCGAATACTGTTTTGTATCCGGATTGTAGCAACAGATCTCAGTTCTCTGTTTTCTGTCACATAGATATGTCTTAAGCCAATCATAACAGTTTCCACGAATCCCATAGTGACTTAACTTGTTAAGAAGTATACTATGCGAAACACAGTCAAAGGCCTTAGACATATCCATGAAGATCGTTGCTACTGGTATTCTATTGTCTCTATATGTGGTTATATCTTTTATAAGTTCGTAAATAGCCAATGTGGTGGACTTACACCTTCGAAATCCAAATTGGTTAGTGTTTAAAATTTCATGTCGATCTAGAAATTTGACAATTCTGTTGTTTATAACCTTCTCGTATACTTTAGACAATATAGGTACAATAGCAATAGGTCTATAATGATCACACGTTTCTTTATCTCCCTTCTTAAATAGAGGTTTAACTATGGTATTTTTTAGGCGACTTGGAAATACACCCTCCATCATAGATAGGTTAATAGCATGACTTAATGGGCCTGCTAGCACTGCAGCATTGTCTTTTATGATTGAGGTTGTTAAGTTATCATAGCCCGATGATCTGGAGTTATTGAGAGATTTAATTATTTTTATTATTTCTTCATGGTCTGTTGGAGTTAGATATATGCTGGAACAATTGGAGCTACTCATCGATTTCATTACGTCTGCCTGATGTATGGAATTTGAATTGACATCAGCGTCAAACTGCCCTGCAAAAAAGGAATTGAAAATGTTTGCGATTTCTTTTTTGTTTCTAATCAAAGATCCATCGATCTTAATTTGTTCTATGGTTTGCTTAGGACAGAATTTGCCAGAATTTTCGTTAATAATATTCCATGTCGCAGTTGCAATATTTGAAGACTTAGATATAGTCTTCGCGTTATTTATTTTTTGCGATTCTATAACACACTTTTTCAATAACTTAGAATAGGCTTTATGTTTATTTTTTAGATGTAGCCTAATACTATGATCCCTTTCACGAGTATACTGCAAGAATTTCGTCCTTTTAGATTTTGAAGATATTCTCAAACCACGTGTTATCCATCTTAATCGTTTATTGATCTGAATCTTCACTTTATAGTTAGGAAAACATAACTCGAAAAAAAGTTTTAAGTAATCGTGCATCAAATTAAAAGCTTCGTTTGAATTATTACACGCAAATACATCATAGAATGATAAGTTACTTAATGCGTCGTGAAACTTTTTACGATTTGATTTAGAAAAGTCTCTCTTCTCCATATACCAAAAGCTAGGATACAATTTAGATTTTATAGGGATGACTATTGTCTGCGCGGAGTGATCTGACAGGTTTAATTGATGAACTGTTGATACATAAGTGCCTTTGAAATTTATACCTATATTGTCTATACAAGTCTCGGAAATATCTGTTATTCTAGTTGGTTCCATAATCTGTAGCCTAAAATTATAATTTTCTAAAGTTCGTTCAAATTCCTTGGTTATTTCTAAATTACATTTTAAACGGTCTATATTGAAATCGCCACATATAATTACATGCCTTTTGGGTAGCTTTTCCATTAAAGTACTTAATAAATCGTGTAATTTATCAAAAAATGCATTTAAATCTGCCCGTGGTATCCTATATATACATATGATTGATAAATTGTTGCCAGGAATATCCACACCACAACATTCAAATATATTCTCCGCGCAAAAGTTATTTGTCCACAGAATAGGATTACATTCAAATTTGTTAGACTTGGCAATAATACAAACACCGCCTCTCCTGACTTTAGATCTACTGAAGTGGCTTATTAATTTACGGTTTCGCAGGAATACATTTGACTCGTCTCCTGATTTAAGAAAAGTTTCACAGAGACAAACTATATCTATAGATTTACCCTCCACTTCAAAATTATTCAAAGCTAATTCAAGGGCATCCTGCTTATTTAAAAGTCCCGCTATATTTTGATGCAAAACAGTGAGTTGTTCATTATGGACGAAAAAACTTTTCCTCTTCTTTGCCAGGCGTATTCTGCGTTACAGGTGCATTTTCGTTTCCGTTTTCAATGAATTTGCAACATTGAAAAGGAATTCGCTCTACCATCTCAGGAAGTAAATTCGAAGATTGAAACTCACATAGACTGCGGTCAAATATAGAATTAATACCTAAACATATGTTTTTCAAAAAAGCAGATTTTGACTTATTGTAAGTGTTCAATTCAAGGAATTCACAGTTAGAGTAATTTTGAATTAATCGTTTGATGCTACCATTTACTTTTTTAATATTAAAATAAGAATTACTTCTTACTGGTACAATTAATACTTTTGCGTTAACAGTAGACAGTTTGTGTAGGGCAACACTAATGTTCGTTAACAAAGCAAAAGGGTTCCTATCATTGTTGCCCGTTCCTAGAACAATAATATCATTTTTAGAGGCAATTTTTCTCAAATTATCACAATAGTTCAAGACATGAAGGGAAGAAGCATTTCTTTTGATTAAAGCAGACGGATTACACTTAACACTCTCTTTTTCCGATATTGACATTTTAATTGAACTTGCCAAACCAGATATCTGTTCATCACCCAATATATAGATGACCTTGTTGAGATCATTGTCTCCGGGGGCCGACTGCTCTCGGGAAGTATTGGCAACCTGCTGCTGAAGTAGATTAACATTCGGTATCTCTGTTGAATTAATTCTATAACTCGATGATTCGGATGTTGGAGAGTCCTTTTTCTTCTGTACGTTATCGATTCTTTGCAATGATTGACTGTTAGAACAAGTGAAATGGTCATATTTATGTCTTGACTTCCGGCGTCTCAACTTGGGTGTTGAATTAATTATATTGTTATGGATAGATAAGTCATTTATTCCCACTGATTTGTAGACCTTTATTTTGTGTTCCCAAAGCTGCAATTGTTTTTTGAGTTCGTGTATCTCCATATTTAACTTTTCTATTTCTTCGTGTGCAATCCGAAGTTCTGTTTCCAACCTACTTATTGTTTCTTCTAATCTAGTATCTTCGGTGGTACTATCCAGTGACATATTTGGCGGTAAACTAAGTAAGGTTTTATTTGGCGAATATTCTGTAATATCGGATGTGTTTGAAATGGAATGACGTCGATGTGATGAATCATTATTCGATGATGAGCTGAGTACATTTCTACGTCTACGGATTGTTACGAACTCGTTGTGCTCCTCCATTTCAATCTAATCTACTTGCTTTGTGTAATGATATCGATAAATAAAAATAAATTTACCTTTTTGTATTTTTTTGCCGGGTTCGAACCCAGGGACAGAGCGGTGAAGTGAGGTGCGTAAGTGACCTTTGCCGCCGCTGCGCCACAATGTCTCATGTGAGAGCGTGCAAAATTAGTTAGCGCTTATTATCGTTATACTCTTGAACTTGTTTCTGACGTTGACAATTACGCTGCGCTCATTGGTGGGTTTTAACGTACCGATCGGAGCCGAAGAATGCCGATAGATTCAGACTTGCGTCTGTGTGCGTAACGTTTGAAGCAAAATAACGATTATTACAAAACGTTTTCACTAATATTTTGCTTAAATTTAGTGCACTTTTCGTATTTTTTTTAACTATTTCAACTGGTGTTCGTTGTAGATTAAGTCTATTCTAATTCAAAGCCAAATAGGCCACTTTTACAACACTTTGCGAATTAAATGAGTGAGAAGACCTCGTAACGTGACTGTCTGTTCTCGCGCGCGAACGCACACATGTCCGCCCGGCTGAACATACCTAAACTGCGCAGTGACATCCCACTGACCCAGTGTTGTTCATAAATCACTGTCTTTTTGTTTATTGTAGTAATGTACCCATTTGTTTCAGCATACCAATCGTTCCTGATGTATTCGCGCGTCACCAAGATTGACAGTTTACATTTGCAAGATGAAAAAGACCTAAACTCGCCTTATCTGCCTATTCAAAACAAGTAAGAGTATTTAATATCACAAATAAACAAAATAGTTGATATAACATATAGTTTTTGTTGTTTAGAACTATGCATGACCCACTGCTGAGCAAATGCTGTATTTGGACAATTATTATCTTCAAAATAATATCAAATGGGTTTGTGAAAAAAATGTTAATCATCAGTAATGAAGTACTATCATACGTACTATCGTCGTATTTACTTATTTAAAAGGACAGGCGATATTTATGGGCATTTCTTTGAGCGTTTCAACCGCCGTGACTTCGCTTGCAACCTTATTACCCGATTTCCGTGTGTATCTCAGTTGTCAACTACGTCTATCAAGATATCCAAAAGTTCTTGCATCTCTCACGAGATTCGTGTGATATGGCTGCCACCGAAGTCACAAAAGTCGGAGTAATGCTCTCATCTGACATATATTTATTCGTTGATGGTTGGAGTCCGCTGGATGCGGGTGGCGCAGGACTGGTCATTGACGCAATTTTTTGGGGAGGCAAATTCAGGGCGCCAGTTCAGCAGTGGACGTTTTTAGCCTGATATGATGATGATGGATGGTGAAGCTGGCCCTTAATTAAACTATTTTCATAGGGACCTGATCCGGATCGCGATAAGTCTGGCGTACTGGTACGACGAGAAACGGCTGTTCTACTCGGACATACAGCGCGGTGCTATCGGCTCTGTGCACTTCAACGGGACAGACCATCGTACGCTGCTTACCAGTGAGTTTTAATCGTGAAAACAGCTTTATACACCGTGTTTTTTTTAAAATTCCGTTAAATTTAAGAGCCTGCTTGTTACGTTTTAGTCAGAAAAAAAAATCGTTTTCATACATAATAAATGAAATGGTGAGTGTGAGAGAACCTTAAGAATAACACAAAAGTTAATTTTAGGTGACTGACGGCACATGTCAAAATAAGTAGCATTAGGATTTAATAAAGGTTACAATACACTTGTCCAGTCATTAAACTTATTTTTCATCACACTTGCTGTCTAAGCGCGCCATTGCTTGCGCGCGTAGCGGGAGTAATAGAAAAGTGAAATTCCCTAGGGAGTAATAGAAATGTCAGTACGTCATTCAATAATATTATGTCTTAAAACATATTTTTTGGTTGGCAAGTGTGATGAAAAACATTGTATGCATCACGGTCGGTAAGCGGAATACTAACTCGAGTCATAAAGGTTTCTAACACTCTCGTTAGTAATTCCGTACTTACCTCCCTGGATGCACAATGTACTATTTTTAATAACTCAATAACAGTAAGAGTTAAGATACTAGTTTCTTAGAGAAATTTATTATTTTTGACCTAAATAAGCTTCCCTTTAATTTAACGGAAATCAATAAAAACACGGTGTATATCGTTCGTCAGTAGAAAACAAAAAAATGCAACATGGCTGACTTTACGCACCTTTGACGTCTTTGACACATGTCGTAAAACACGTTCGCAGATATATTTTTACGTTAATACTAATAAATATCAATATTTTTTTGCTAAAAATGTATATGAACTCAAAGTTGAAGGCTTTATGTTGACGATAAAACCAAGATTGT
The DNA here is from genome assembly GCA_025490895.1 of Thaumatotibia leucotreta. Taxonomy (NCBI): domain Eukaryota; kingdom Metazoa; phylum Arthropoda; class Insecta; order Lepidoptera; family Tortricidae; genus Thaumatotibia; species Thaumatotibia leucotreta. The sequence continues at coordinate 93,112 of JALPQI010002682.1, forward strand.
GTTCTTACAGTGCGTGATTATGAAAATTTGCAAGTTTGTGGGTTTATTTTATTTGCTACTTACATACGGTATACAATTACGTGCCTTTTAATATCACAGCTTGCGTTTCGTCATGTGATCAGGGTGTTTAGACAAGTTGCCAATCGCGACCGCTTAATCGTCAATCGTAAGCAAAAGGCAGCTAACTGTCTTTATCGCACTAATTGCCATTTCGTGGCACCTTTTCTTTTTCTTTATATTGTCATATCTACTTTGTCCTTTTAATGTATGTAATGTGTGTCACGAATAAATTATTTTCTATTTCTATTTCTTTAATATGAAAGAGTGGCAGAGAGGGAAAACTGCGATACGATACTATAATGCCCAATGTAACGTAATGCCATAACGTGTACTTATATTCACAGAAATGGGCGCAGTAGAAGGCATGGTGTTCGAATCCCGCACAAAGACCCTATACTGGACTTGCAACAGCGCTGCCGTGCGGCGAGTACATGTGCCTTCGCTCGACGCTTCTGCGGAAAACAAGACTTCCCATTCGCTAGTGCAAACTGTCATACAATTATCGCCTGGCGATCGACCGAGGGGGATTGACGTGGATCCCTGCGAGTCGTGAGTCCCTAGTACCTAGTACTTATTTGCCTTACAACGTGAACCATCATTTCGTCGGCTGACAAGCAAAACTCACTATAAAAACTGTCACTACTCTTAGCAACCTCTTATGTCAGTATTGAATCAGAACTTAGATACGATATTTTATATTTATTTCAAGTAGGTATTTGGTACTTAGATAGTTTTGTCAACCGACGATTTATTACTACCCGTATTTATTGCCTTCATATAATCAAGACCCCTTAAAGACTGAGAAATTGATAACGGGTTTAATATTTTAGAAATAAGTATTTACGTTCCGTGTAATAACGCTGGGGTATGTAAGTTCCTTAAAAGGAGCATTCCATGAAAACATGTCGTAAGCGACACTGTATTTTCAATACTTTTGAAAAATTAAATTAGTAAGCTGAGTTACGATATAATAATAACATATCAAGGCTTTAAGATTGACAGTGTTTCCTAGCAACTAGCATCTTTTATTAGGGTAGCTGCCATAGCGAGTCGTAAGCGACAAAAAGTAAATGTTTTCATGGAATGCTCCAAAAACCAAACAGCAACCTAATGTCATATTTTAAAGACAAAAGGATCTTAATACACGGGTTTTATACGGGCCTGACGTTTTAGGATATAATTAAACGAAAGCTTACGCGATTAAAACCCGTTTGTCTTTAAAATATGAGTGATAATCGTGACAGTTTAAATCAACGTAGCAATGTAATGTTTTACTTAATCATCACGGCTTAACCTCAAGTGATTGGACGTGTCTTATCCTTCAAAATTCTTGTAATTGCCGAAAAATCTCGATATAAGAAGTATCTGTTATAAAAAACACACGCTTGAAATGGAATGTTACACGTTCCATCTATAAATAACTATAAGCGCGATGCAAAGTTAGTTACCGCGCCATCTATCGACAAAGCACTTCATTCTACTCCTATTTACAGGCGTCTCTACTGGACCAATTGGAACGACACGAACCCACGAATCCAGCGCGCATACAGCAGCGGTCACGAACTGCAGACCATCATATCGAAGGACATCCTGATGCCCAATGGGTTGGCCATAGAACATTCTACGAGGATGCTGTATTGGGCTGACGCGAGATTGGACAAGATCGAACGCTCGCTGCTTGATGGTTCGCATAGACATGTGAGTTTTTAATTGTGATTTTATTGCCATAGCAGTTCTTAGACAAATTGCCAATCGCTAACGCTTAATCGTCAATCGTAAACGAAAGGTACTAAGTACATACCACTGAAAACTGCTAAGTATTTGTCGCACTGATATGAAAGAGGTACAGAGAAGGAAAACTTCGATACGCTACTAAACGCAAGCGATTGGCAAGTAAGTTTACCCTTAGGCTGGTTCCTGTGTCACGCGGACCGCGTTTCAGACTGCGTCCGTCTGAAACGCGCCATTGATTCAATACATATTTGCTCCGCGCGGAGAGATCCACATGACACAAGAATCAGCCTTAAAAAGAGCACCTTCTAAGTATGTGCATTGTAATAGTAGAAATTGTAAATGTATGTAATTAAAGGCGGTAAATAAGAATTTGTACCGCACGTGGCACACACAATGTTTTTCATCACACCTGTGAGGCAATAAAAGTAAATGAAACAATATATTTTCACAAAAATACTCTAAAATAGTCTAATTCATTTCTCAAAATCAGGGATGACTTCAATTTATCATTTTTATAAAAGGAATCTCGGCTTTGCGCGCCGTGCCGCGCTAGTGCGACGAAATGTTGTATGAAAATCCGTGACAGCCCTAGGGTTTATTGACGCATCTACGGCGCGCATCGCCCCAGCGTATTGGCGCACTTACCGAACAGGTGTGATGAAGAAGTCATTGATTTGACCTGCATTTTTAGATCGTCGTCCGCTCCGGGGCGGAGCACCCCTTCGACGTGGCAGCCTGCGACGGCTACGTGTACTGGTCGGACTGGGTCGGCCGCGCCATCATGCGGGCGGATGCGCGCGGAGGCGGCGCCCGAGCCCTTCGCACGGAGCTGCCGCGGCCTATGGGGCTCGCGTGTGTCACACCCACGCACCAGACTTGTGAGTGTCATTCTAGATCCGCTCCGGGGCGGAGCACCCCTTCGACGTCGCAGCCTGCGACGGCTACGTGTACTGGCCCCTATACCACAAAACTTTACAAGCGTACAATTCTACAAAATTGTCAACTTTTTCTATGGGAATTGATACAATTTTGTAGAATTGTACGCTTGTAAAGTTTTGTGGTATAGGCCACTGGTCGGACTGGGTCGGCCGCGCCATCATGCGGGCGGATGCGCGCGGCGGCGGCGCGCGAGCCCTTCGCACGGAGCTGCCGCGGCCTATGGGGCTCGCGTGTGTCACACCCACGCACCAGACTTGTGAGTGTGATGAAGAGTTTCCCTTCTTTAGCTTAGCCAAGTTGCGATTCGATAACGCTCAGTCTACGAACAAATAATACCTTCCAATTTTAACTAAAAGATTCTAAATGTATCAACGAAATGTTACTTTACAAATATGTATATTAATTGGTTTAATCAGGTTTCCGTGCTGACGCTCCTCACGTTCACGCACACAAGCACGCTTATCTATATAGGCCAGTCATTTTAGCTGAAATTTGGTAAGAATCTCGGA